>KZ062535.1:38013-59576 GCA_002091835.1 Anopheles maculatus | reverse complement strand
ACGCGGGGACTCATTAGCGTAAGCAGGAAAAGGGGGAGATGTGGGATGAAATTAAGCTGGTACTACTTATACGGAAATAATTACACTGTTTTTTGTTTTTGCTATACGCACACGCTCTAATTCTTTTGCGAGATGGCTCTTGATTTTGTTACTTAAGATTGTTGTGACTTTGGTCTTTTTTCTCAAGCTCAGAGACGACAGGTTTCGTTTCGCATTTCGATCGTGGCGCACACTCGATCGTCTGTGGTTGCTGTGTACGATGAGAAAAGCAAACTGTGTTGCTCTGATTCGCAACCCTACCGGTTGTACTTTTCAATGGACTTCTGTTTCCCCTCCGGTGCCATTGGCTTATGTTAGATTTCGATGTCTGATATGTGTTGTTTTATCTGATGTTGCGGTAGTGAGGATCAAGGAAACGGAAAGGTTGTGTTCTCAACATCGCGCTAAAGCATAGTCTAAATTCCACCCAAAAGTCCGCCGGGGATCGTATGCCCTACCCAGGTTGGAACGAACAGTGACGGAATCGTGTGGTAGTAGTAAAGTAGTAAAACTTGCATTATAGTACACTCACAAACTTATCTAAAACAGCTCATTGCTGGAACGGTCCATCAGAAGGAACGGATTCCGTCCTTCGTTCCTTCGTTCAGAGCAAATATAACATACATTTCATAATACATTTAACGTTTTACGGAAAACATTTCATTCCGCATCATTACGAGAAGCGGATCCAGATCCTTGCAGTTATTCAATGGTTGCACTTACACCAAAAACACAAGCACGTACACAACTACACTGGCGTGTGTACTGTAAGTACGCAACTAAACACACACACACACACACACACACACACACAAGTGCGCGCTATTCTTATGTGGAACTGAACCAGTAGAGTATGTGGCAGCATGTTTGCAGTATTGAATAAATACAAACTAAAGATAGATCCATCTGTAGCTTTGAGGAGTGTGCCCAAGTTTTCGACACGTTTCGGTAAACACATTTTACCGTGTGAGGCGGCACATCCGAGGCCTTCTCTACGGTACCACGGTCGATCGATTTCTCACTTGTATCATTACATTAAGCGCGCTCGGTTCACTTTCGCGCTATGAACGGTAGCTGGGGCGCACTTAGACAGGCCACCACGTAAAGGAGACCGAAGAACAGGTTCAGCTTAGCCGTTTGACGTGGTACCTTCTGCAGTGTGCTCTCATTGCGAAACTGTCGCTCAATAGCGAACGCCTGCTTAAACGTTACCATTGGCAACAGAAACAGGACTGAGTATTTCATACCGAGCACCACAAAGATCACGTACGGCGTAAAGAGCAGCACGGCGTACAGTACGTACGAGCACGTTCGACCAATCAGGATGGCCAGCGTTACGATGCCGACCCGTTTGTCGGATTCCGCGTCGCGCGTATTGTTGCTGTGCAGGATTGCTTCCGTGTTGAGTGCGAGCGGGATCGCGTACAGAAAGGTGGCCCATTCTATGTACCCAGTTTGTGCCATGTACGAAAACAGCACCGAGATTGGACCGAAGATGACCAGGATGAGCACATCGCCGAGCGCAATGTACTTAAGGCCAATGCCACCAGTGTACAGGAAGCTGGAGGACAGCCCGCCAAAGTACACCAGTGCCAGATGTTCCAGCTTGGCAGGCGATAGGTACACAAGGAACACGAATCCCACACATCCGGCACCGTACAGCAGTACACCCAGGGTAACAACCTGTGAAGCAGGAAAAATGTTGGATAAGCTTTTCCTCTCAACCGGCGTCGTGCATTCGCCACATGATTTACCTCATCCTGACTTAGGATATGATCAACCAACGTTCGATCGTCTGCCTTGCGATCGTCGATACCCTTCACGAAGTCGTAATACGTATTGACCACATTGCCAGCACAGTGTACGGTCACCACCGTGAGCACAGTACACAGGAAGGTGAATATGCCGAAGCTCTCGTATCCGTGCACACGCACCGCCAGTGTCGTACCGAGCAGTGTGGGCATCAGGCTGGCCGATAGGGACCATGGTCGGAGAGCCGAAAGGTACGTTTTAAATTTCATTAACGGTGCTACAACGAAAAGGAAGACATGAGCATACCGGAACCATCATCTCGCAAACTTACGCACCTGTGACGTGTGGCATTTCCTCCCGTCCGGGTGCGGCGGTGGTGGAGTTTCGGCCACGAGAGGCGGGCATGTCGGCAAGCAGTCCGTGTTCCGGAAGGAACGTGCGATCGTCCGATGCTGCCATCTTCGCCTTAAGCACTTTGTTTATCTTCGCTTAACTATTCAATTGCGAGTCCTCCTTTGCCGTTCTCCTGAGTGTCCCGAATTGCCACCGTACGTGGGTCTAATTATAACCGGCGCACAGTGTGCTTAATGTGCCGTTTTTCTCTGGCCTTGCTCGATGTTACGAAGACTTGCATCTGCACATCGTCATGCTACACACCAGGCGGCGGAGGTGCTTCGGCTCAGCACGTCAGTGCCGTCTGTCCATCCACTGGCCGCCGATCCACGTCATGTGTGAGTGTGGTTCACTGGAAACCGATCACGTACAAGATGTTTGCATCTTGCAACTATTTCTTGGCACTGCTCTTCGGTGCTCTGGCCTGCTTTTCCACGGCCTGCTGTGGTATGTCGGGTACGAGATTTTACACTAAAACAATTATTTTATCGATGTGTGCCGTGTGTTGGGTACACACACAGGGGTTTCACGAGACTTTGGCACAACAGGCACCTGTCGGGAGATGGGCTGCACGGATGGCTTGGTTGGCGAGCGGACAGACGTACGTTTTCAAGCGGGCTTTCCGTTGCAGTTGTATTTGGTCGGCGAGAGTACCTTCGACATTACCGTGGCCCGGCCAGCTTTGATTCTTGGAACTTTTGCTCAAAAAATTGCTACTGCTGGCCAAAACCTGACACTTCTCCCTCTTGTCACGTCATCCACTTTACGCATCGTGGGCTGCCATACGGCCAAATACCTGCCCATTATGAAGATATGTGCATTCCGGATGCAAAATTGTTACAACCATAAAAGACACTTAAAATCTCTTTTATACCGTACGCAGTGTTTAAAATACACATTTGGAGCCAGAACAGCACATAACTAATTAATCAAATGGATGGTGCCTTCCCATTGTGCTTAGATATTTGGACGGCATAACGCAAAGGTAACGGCTGCGTAACGCCGTATCGCAACATTAGGCCGTGGTGTACAGCAAGAAAGAGGTGAAACATTTCGAACAAAATACATTTTGCTGATGAGTAATACTATTTCTGTGCTGTAGATTTAAAAGCTACATCCGACTTGTAGCACACAACTTGGTGGTCCCAATGTAATAAATTGCATCTTTATTTAAACAAAATATCTTTTGCACAATTCCCGTGGTCCCGTGGGCAGTTAATTTAGCTATTAACATTCCCATACAGCAGCAGCAACATAAACAGTCCAGCATAGTGTGTATGTGTGTGTGAATGCCATTGGCAGAGCTCTACCTAAGCCGGTGCATCATACACTTTTTCAGTGCGTTTCTTCTTCGCCGGTGGGGTACGCTGCTAGCCGTGCACCCTTCTACACGCATCGACCCGGGACCGATAAAACCCGTCAAGATGTCGGGCACTATACTGGAGAATTTAAGTGGCAAAAAGTTAAGCATTTTAGTGGCATCGCTTTTGTTCCTGCAATTCCTTTGCTTCCTGCTGGGTGGTCTCATTGGTAAGTGGTATAGCGGAAACGGCGTCGTCTGGAAGGTTTTTTTACCGACTATCCCACCCACACACAAGTTAACAGAAAGATGCATCACATTACCAAAAAGCCCAGTCATATTGGCTTTTTTAGAGAGTGAGAATGAAAACAGTTTCTAGCTAGGTTATAAATATTGCAACTAATGGAGCAGGATAAATTGATTACCCCAGCATCTGGCTATAGATGAAGCACGATAGTGGCGTTCAGTGATTTTCTTTGTTTATTTTATACCGCATTCCCTTTGAAGAAGCCGCGCGTCTGCGTTCGACCGTGCGCTATCGTGTGCGTTGTTACTGCATGCGTTAGCATTGGCAACACAATCAAAGCCTACTGCTGTGCGAAGGAGAGCGATGTTTTTGTTCTAACATCGCTGTTTTTTTTTTTTGCTCTCTTCCCTTTTCGCAGCACCGGTCCCGGCAAGTGTGCAGACAATTCTGGCAACCATTTGTAAGGATGTACCCGGATCGCACAACGATACCTCGGTGTGGCTATACTCGCGGGGAGAGGATCGTTGCCAAAGCTTGGACCATTTCGATATCGAAAGTGACGACATGAAGATGGCGAACCAGATCGTGTTCGTTTTCCAAATGCCGCTTCCACGCGAGGGCCGCCAGCTGGACTATTCTCGCTGGCAGCAAAACTTGATTGGCGTGCTGCAAACGGACATTGCGTACGATGCGAATGTGCTGCACAAACCGCACACCAAGGTCACGATCGATGCACGGTTAGCGTACCGGAACAAAGGTGATGCCGATCAGGACTGGAAGTATCTGGCATCGTCGCTCGAGGAGCGAGATCTCGATTGCAGTGCGAACAATGTGACCGATGATTATCTGTACAACTGCAACACAATCCCGCTGTTCGAGCTCGGTTCGCTGCATCACGATTTCTACCTGTTAAACGTCCGCCTACCGGTCGACAGCGAGCGGCGCATGAATCTGGACATTGGACACATTAAAGATTTACACCTGTCCGTCATCTATCAGAACGGGGGCTTCACGAAGGTGTGGGTATCGCTCAAGACAGTGTTCCTGCCGTTTATCGTGCTCATCATGGCCTGGTTCTGGCAGCGTGTCCATCTGCTACACCGTAAACCCGCACTGCTGGAAGAGATGCTGCTGGCGCTGGGTTGTGCGCTTACCTTCTTAAACCTGCCGCTCGAATACTTTACGCTGTTCTTCGACATGCCGTTTATGCTGCTGCTGAGCGACATACGCCAGGGCGTGTTTTACGCTACACTGCTTTCCTTTTGGCTTATCTTCGCTGGGGAACACATGCTGGTGAGTGAGCTCGGATTAAGGGAGCAAAACAAAACATGTTCGGGCTGTCGAAGAATGAACGACAAACTTTATTTACCTCACAGATTCAGGAGACGGGTGAAAAATCGGGCGTTAAGACGTACTGGAAGCATCTGAGCGCGGTGGCCGTTGGCTGTGTGTCGCTCTTCCTGTTCGATATGTGCGAACGAGGTGTACAGCTCCGGAACCCATTCTACTCGATTTGGGTCTCTAAAATTGGTTCCAATGTTGCCGTAAGTATTCCGCCCCGCTTCCACCCGGTTTGTGTAGGCGATCTAAACAGTGGGACCGAACTTCTTTTCCATCCATCCACTCAGCTTGGTTTCATCATCTTGGCGGGGATATCGGCCGGATTGTACTTTTGCTTTCTCTGCTACATGATCTGGAAGGTGTTCTGCAACATCAACATCAAGCGCACGTCGCTCCCGTCCATGTCCTCCGCTCGGCGGCTGCACTACGAAGGCATCATCTATCGCTTCCAGTTCCTAATGCTGGCTACCCTGCTCTGTGCTGCCATGACCGTTATCGGCTTTATTATTGGGCAGGTGTCCGAAGGCCGCTGGAAGTGGGACGATAACATCGATCTAGAGTTTACGTCCGCGTTCTTCACCGGCGTGTACGGCATGTGGAATATTTACATCTTTGCACTGATCGTACTGTACGCTCCCAGCCACAAGAAATGGCCCACCAATGAAACTACCGGTAAATAACGTACAAATAACACTTCAGAGAGGCATGTCTTATTCCGAATCTTTTCTCTCCTTCTAGAAAACATCATGAGCGAGGAGATCGAATTCAGTAATCTGCCATCCGATTCGAACCCGAGCGAAATTTCGTCCCTCACACAGTTTGCTCGTAAGGCTGCACAGGACTAATGAGGCTCCGGGAATGATTTTACCTTACATATATTTCTGAAAGTTCAATTTTAATGTTTTTATATACAAATGACCCGAATATCGATCCTGCAACAACAACACAGGGAGTAATCGGTATATCGTGTGTGGTCAATTCTCAACGTCACAGTATTAGCATCACAGTATCCCGGAATCATCCGTAAAGTGTGTATTTGTGTATGTGTGTGTAGAGTAAGCAAAGGAGAAAAGCGATAGCCTTTCTGTCGCCAATGACTTTTCGCTATATTTTAGTGCGATTTATCGCAAATATTTCTCATATTTAACGTCTCTTGATCTTATCATCCCCGGTAGCGAATAAAAACAGTGGACACCTTTTTTGTGTAATAAGTTGAAGATGTCCGCTTTACGTTGAAAGAAACCTTTCGTAGATTTTCTGTTATTGTAAGAAAATATATTTTGCTCCTTATTGTATTCTCATCCCTTAACGTAATTGGACATGTTGTACGATGTTGTTGCGTCATGCGTCGTTACGCGTAGCTTGTCTCTACGCAGCTACGAATGGTATGCGTTTTGTTTCCATGGTTGCTCTCTTGAGATACATGTTTAAAAAAAAAACTGATGATGATAATGCTTTCCTTAACCACTATTAAAAATTAACAGATTCAACATTAAACAGGCGCCTACCCTCGCATTGTGTATTTCGGCCTAAGACCATTCTCACCACACCTCGGTTATCACCCCTCGCTGTCCCAAAATGATGTATTGGCACGTCTCTAACAGGTTTACAGCGCTCTAAAATTGTATGCTTTCCCTGTTTGCATACAGCCTTCCGTTATAGATTCTAATCTCCCCACCTGACGCCTCCCGCTTTAACGAATTTGTTCGAGTTAAAATAAATTTACAATAAAACAATACATCTGAATGTGTCTGTGTGGCAAAACAGAGAGAGAGAGAGAGTAAAAACTGAACATTTTCATAACGCAAAACAGTTCGAAAGCTGTACATACGGTTTGGCGGATAATTTTGTTCCGGCACCTACATGCACAAATTGGGGCGTATTCGTATAATACAATAACCTTCCTATCGGGAAGGATTCACCTACTGTAAGTAGTAAATAATAGTAGTTCATCAACAACTATCTCGATTTTGTTTTTTTTTCTCTCTCTTGTAAGCACCATTTTGTTGCCATGGCGAGATTCGCTCTACATCTCTCTCGGGCTACTACTTAATTAGATTACGTAAAGAAGCCACGGAATTATATCTCATTCTGTGAGTGAGTTATTAGTGTTAATACTTTACTTCGCCGCTAGATTCATTTAAAAAAACGTCCAGCATTGTATGGAACGCGTCGCCCCAGCAGACGGGATCCGTTTCCAATCACGTCTTATTGCTGCTACTACTGTTCATGGTAACGTTCGTAATGTCTTTCACAATCATCTCGGCCACCTGCCACGCTAGCTCTTCCTGTGCCTTGTCTTCCGGCAGATTGACAAGCTTGCGAACGGCTTTCTTGATTCGATTACGATTCCAACGATCATCTCCGGTTGGTGGTTCCGCAATATCGAAATCTCGTTCGTACCGTCCCAGTGCATCGATCCGCCCGAATGTTAGACCTGCCACGGGTGACGTGCGTCGTCGCCAAAGCAGATCAGGATTGTAAAGTTGACGGGAATCGATCTGCATGATATCACCTCCGCCAGCAACACTGCTGCCAACGCCCGTACTGCCACTGCCCGATGCACCACTGTTAGCGGCCGCTAGTGCAACGGCTACCAAGTGCTTCCGGTTTCGCTGGTAGTTAGTGTCAGACATGGCCAGCAAGGTGTTTTGGGATGAAATAAACGCAACCGTGTTTCCACGCCGACCGCCACCCGCACTACAATCGCTCGTTACGTCCGAAAGCGTTTTTCGATGGCCACGCCGGCCTCCACCACCATTACCATTGCGTTGTGCTTCTGTCATACGGCCACCGTCATTCGCACACGCGCCCGTCTTTACCTTTCCGAGCAGCTCGCTTATAAACCGACAATAAAGCGGAGATTTGAGGAATCCCGCAAAGTAACGCTGCTCGAGAAAATGCTCAATTATTCGTACCGGAAGCTCGAAGCATTCGGCCACGATGGTTGCGTCCGCCGAGCAGATGTGCTCCTCGAGCAAAAAGCGTATTTTGTCGCTCAGTCCGAGCGTACTGGTGGCCTGCAGGGAAAAATACTTCTCATACAGCACTACGGCGTCCTTCTGCGCTTGGATTTGATTTTCGACCGAACGCTTGAAATGTACCGACCCCACGTAAAACTCCAGGTAGTGCCGTTTGCCCTGCTGCTCCAAGTGCTCCATGAAGTAAAACAGTGCCATTTCGCTACCCAATATGTCACGGAGCGTAAGATTATCGCTCGTTAGGACCTCCAGCGTGTACTTGCAGTAGAAGGAGCTCTCCAGAAAAGGGTTCAGATAGGTTTGTTCCAACGTATCTAGCAGGTGGTTTTGTGCTTCGTTAAAAATAATCTCACTGCACGTGCCACTGCTGCCAGCGAGTGCAAGCGAGATGTTGGAGAGTATGGTGGCCGGCATTTCGATGTAGTGGGGCGAATTTGTGACCAAGTACTTCCTATAGATTCTTACCGCATCCGAGTTGATGAGCGAGTTAAAGGGTCGGACGACAGTCTTTGCCGTTGCCGTAGCAACCGCTGTTTCCAGCGCTGTTCCCTTGCCTGCTTCGCAGATTTGTGTCTTTTCATCGTCAGTCAACGACTGCCGCATGACCGTTATATCACAGACTTCCATATGTTTGCCTTTCGATTCTTTGCCTCTCGCTTCTGCTTCCTGCAGGACAGCTGTTTCGGAACCATCGTCCTTAATGTCCACCTCCTCCAGCACTTCGAGCGGAGTGGGCGGCGGTACCGGTGTGCAGCTTTGTGACGTTCGAGAATCCAGCTCACGCACATCGTCGACCGATTGCGAATCTTCGAAGGCATTTTCCGAGAACGAGTTCGTTGATAACGAATCACAGTCTATGCTGAAGAACGATAGACTGTCATACCCGTCAGAGGAGACGCTACGATGCAGCCTGCCATGGGCAAGGCTACCGGAACCACCAACGGACGATCTCAACACTCCTCGCACACTTTCGGAAGCAGCCGCTTTAAAGCTTTCGACTTCGAGCCAAAACTTAATCAACGAAAGAGCATTTTTTGATTCTAAAAATTGCACAAAGTAGCAGATGCAGCTCTGCTCTGCCAGAATGTCAATCATACGGCGAGAAAGTTTCGAAACACGTATAGCAGCAGTATCTGTAAAGAAGTTCGTCATTAATTATTAACGCAGCTCCCGGAAAGCATTGTGTTTAAAAAAAAGGCCCCCGAATATTGCCATCCTACCTTTCCGTTCGAACCAATACTGCTCAGCTAGTCTTAACGCCTCCTCGTCATTTTCAGGTGATTTTGCACCATCGATGACATCATTCGATGTTCTGAGTGATGATGGGGCCGTCGTTGGATCATTGTTTAGTATCGATGATGGTGGATACTCACTGCTGTTGCCGGTAGTGATAGATTTTCTTCGACCTGTGAATGCGAACGTGCACAATCATTACACTTATCGCGTCTTTGAGCTTCCAAGCAAGTCCCCGCCCTGCCTAGCTCAGAGGGAAAATCCAACGAGATGGAACGTAAATAGGAACAATCCTCACTTCGCGCCCATCCCTTCCCTTCACCCTATCGGGTACAGCAGCAACGCTAGTGGAGAAAGTTTGATCGTTGGAAAGCGTTGCGCTACACAGACAGACCTTCCCTCTTTTGCTCTGCTCCCGATTCCACCCATGCCCTAGGAACGGAGCATGATCCACTTCCAAAAGCAAAAATAGTACAGAATTGCTTGGGGAAATGTCGCATTTGCTTGCACAAACGATAAACACAAACCTGTCTTCTTTAGAAACTGCAGCATACTGATCGATTTCTAAACAACCAGCGGGAAGTAGTACTACACTAGTAAACGCACTCAGCTTCAATCACTTGCCCTGGGCTCATTTACCAGGCATTATGCGTTTGTTTCTTTTGCTTAATTTTTAATCTCCGCAGTTGGTCTGTTTTCAATATCGGCCATGGTTTGGGCTACACTGTTGCGCTGAAGTGGCGATGAAACGCAGGCAAAAATGAAAATAAAGCAATGTCAAACGTCATCGGCCGTTGACGCGGGGTTTGTCAATCTCCCTCGACGCAAGCTGTCATATTCTGGTAGGAAAGGCAAAACAGTAAACAAACAGAATCGTACAATCGTTCCCCAAAATGTTGTGCAACCGTTTGCTCAACGTTGCGATTGCACGGCACAGAATACGCTTCCCGAACATACTTCCGGCATCCTGCCGACATGTCCATAACTCCGATGGAACGATCAGCGAGAAACGGATACGCAACATCGGCATACTGGCACACATCGATGCCGGCAAAACAACGACAACCGAGCGCATGCTGTACTATTCCGGTCGTACGGATATGTTGGGCGAGATAATGCTAGGTAACACGGTTACGGACTTCTTGCAGCAGGAACGTGAACGAGGCATTACGATATGTAGCGCTGCCGTTAGCTTTAACTGGAAGGAGCATCGTATCAATCTGCTCGACACGCCAGGCCATATCGATTTTACGATGGAAGTGGAGCAATCGCTCGGCGCGGTTGACGGTACCGTAGTCATCCTGGACGGATCAGCCGGTGTAGAAGCACAAACAGTGACTGTTTGGAGTCAGGCTGATCGACACCGGTTGCCGCGTTTGGTGTTTGTAAATAAAATGGACAAAGAGGCGGCCGATTTCGACGCATGTTTGATAGACTTGAAACAAAAGCTGTCCACTGTACCTTTGCCTCTTCAAATGCCCATAAAAGAAAAAGGAAAACTGGTGGGTAAGAAAGAGAACTGAGATTTGTTCAACAAATACCGCTCAAACACTAACGTATGCGCATTCGTTTTGCAGGTGTAATTGATGTGCTTTCCACGAGCAAGATAATCTGGGACGGTCAAAACAAAGGTCGATCGTACAAAGCAGTACCGATAACCGATGAAGATCTTCACGATCAAGTGCAGGAGAAGCTGTACGAGTTGATTGACTTGCTTTCGGGACTGGATGATAATCTTGCGCTAGCCATCCTTGAGACGAACAGTTTCGAAAACGTGAAACTAAATCTTGTCCTAGATGCCATACGTAATTGCACGTTGAAGCAGCAAATTGTGCCTGTTCTGCTCGGATCGTCGTATAAAAACGTTGGAGTGCAGCTGCTGATGGACAGTGTGTTGAATTTTTTACCAGCTCCAAACGAACGAAACCTGATATATGACTGCTTTGGGTATGAGCCAGATTTTACGGAAAAGAACCAATTTTGAGATAATATCGTCATTCGACTTTCAGGACGGATTTTGTTGGAAAGGTGTTCAAAGTCACACACGACAAGCAGCGTGGTCCAATCACGATGATTCGCGCATTCCGAGGTGCGCTGAAGAAGGGATCCAGATTTATCACTGCTACCGGTGGTTCGGAGACGGTGCAACGCATCTATGAGCCGTTGGCGGACGAATATCGTGAAATCGATTCGTTTGGTGCAGGCAACATTGGCCTTTGCGCTGGACCCAAAGCAACAGTTACCGGCGATTTGGTGGTGGCAAATGTGGCTGCTTTAAAGAAAGCCTTAAAGCGACTCTCCACGGACAGTGATGCTGCTGCGGGAGAGTTCTCGGATGAAGAGTTTTTGCTGGCATCAAAGTTGGGTTTGCAAACGACCATACCGGATGCAGTTTACTTTTGCTCGATAGAACCTCCGTCATCGGGACAGCAAACTGCCCTGGACAATGCGTTACGCGAAATCCAACGAGAAGATCCAAGTCTACGCGTACGATACGATGAAGTGACTGGACAAACTGTGCTCGGTGGCATGGGACAACTTCATTTAGAAATAGTAAAATCTCGCATTTTGTCTGAGTACCGGATCGACGCGGATTTGGGCCCGCTTCAGATTGCTTACAAGGAAACGCTCGAAGAACCTAGTCGAGGGCAATGGACGGCGGAAAAGGAAATAGCTGGCAGCAAACAATCCGTCCACATGGATATGACCATATATCCCAACGAAGACAGCGACAACAATGCTGAACGCGTTGTGCTAGATAATTCGGCCGAAGCGCAAGAAACGCTGAAACTGGTGCGTCCGCGACAAATGGCATTTTTCCGCAAAGGAGCTCTCGGTGCCCTTCAGCGAGGTCCAAAGCTGGGCGGCCAGTTGGCAAACTGTACTGTGAAATTGCATGCACTCACGATCGGTAGAGGCACTGCTGATCCTTTCATTATGGCCGCTGCTGCCCAATGCATAGGCAATATACTGACAAATGCACGCTGTCGTCTGCTGGAACCGGACATGTTTCTGGAGATTGTTACGTTGAGCGAGTATCTTCCACCAATCTTAGCCGACTTAAGCCGACGAAGGGCACGTATAGAAGATATTGCGCCGCGCGGTTCAGGAAATAAGGTGCTGAAAGTCATTGCACCTCTGGCGGAATTGAGCGACTATTCGACCGTACTGCGGACGATCAGTTCCGGGACGGCAAGCGTCTCGATGGAACCGAACGGTCATTCTTCCATGAATGAATTGGACGAAGCAACAGCAATGCGGCGAGCTTTGGGATTAGAATAGGCCAAATAAATAGTTGTAAATAAGCATTATACGATAGGTCACTTTTTGTTTATCGATCTTAAGTTAAATTACATCGAAAAAACTCCTGACTACTTGTACGAACCCGAAACTGATGCCCCTCATTAGGCTTGCTCCAACTTTGCCTCTAGTTTTTCACGTTCCTTTTCGGTACCCTCGTAAATGGCCTGCTGCTGCAGTGCTTGTTGCAGCTGAGCAGCATCAAACTTTTGTTTAGACCAATTGTAGCGGCACGGAAACCAATAGCCTAGCGTCGTTGCCATGAACGTGCCAAACCCGATGTGCGTGGAAAGCTGTGGGCGGGACGTTTTCAAAAATGCCAAAAATCCGACCCCCATACCGATACTGATTCCGTAGAGAAAGCTGTTCCGGAAGCATGGGATCGTGCTCACATCTCGTCCAAAAATGATCACGGACTGTAATGTAAAATCGGTACACGTGCATTAGATAAGGATCGAAAAGCAGTAAGCTCCCATCGTTTGCTAATTACCCTTTCCGATGGTGGGTCTATGTCGACATCTTCAGAGAGTACCCGGCTATCACTCATCGCTGCAGATTTCTTGTTTGCTTCGAAGCAAGTGGATCATTCCATTATTTTTGGGCAGATAATCAAAACAAATTACTGTTATGAAATCAATTTGACAACCCGTACCCCAGCCAGCTGTCAGTCGGCTGTCAACTGGACGCTTTTGACAACACGCCCACCATGTTGCAACCTCTTCCACCACGCTCAGTTCGATGTGTGCGCTGCTGAGAATAAAATTATCTTCTATCGCCAGAAGCATCCTCCGCCAAGAAGTCGAAACGTCGCCAGAGAAGTGAATTTGGTGTATGCAATTTGCAGTGAAAATCGCAGTTCCGAGTGAAAATAGTTCATATTTCGTTCTTCATTCGAATACTACCGTGTGTGCTGTCGCGTTCGTGATAACACAAATCCGGAGCAACACTGAATGTACGTCGTGTGGTGCATGTGATTAGGCGTTTTGTGTGCTCCCGTCGTGCTTTGCGTTAATTACGCGTGCAGGAAAACCTGCCGACTAGTGGCGCTCGTTGAAGGCCAATCGCATCGTTTCTGTGTGGTCAAAACGCAGTAATGCTTGCTGGGGCCTGCTACTACCAAGACCCAGCGCCAAGCTGGTTAACTGCGGCATCATGTGCGGCATGTGTCCGTGTCTGGTCCGGAACTAGTGAAACCCCAGCGCGTGGCTAGTAACGGTGCAGAAGATGCGACCAATTTGAGGAAAACAAGAAACACACACGCACATAACAGAAAGCAATATGATACATGCTATATTTTACCGAAAAGGTAAGTTTTTTGCAATTGTAGCCTGTCTGATGAAAACGATCTGTGAAAGAATGTGTATCCGGATGGTGGCGTCTGTTACAAATTCGACATAATTTAAGATTTATGGGGCGTCTAGACATATTCCGAAGCAAATTTTCGCCTCCTAGTTCCGTTCTCACCGCACTTGATTTCGATGCGGTTGTCACAGTGGTGTTTTTCATTCGTCGTGGCTGTACCACCTTCCGTTGTTTCGATGGGTAACAACGGGTGTTAAGGAAAGAGTAGAGAGAATGGTGGTGCACAGCGCAGAAGGGTAGCCAGTTGATGTAACAAATGTCACGCACACTAGCAAAGGAATGGCAAATCGTACACGCACACGAGCAAATGACACCGTCATGTACGTATACGGGCCGTTACCATCTGATGCAAGCAAAATAAAAGAACAAGAAAAATAACTTTCACGCGCCATTTTGTTTTTTCCCGGTTTTGCGGCGCGCAAGGTAGCAACTTTTATTTGGTTCGCGACCGACTCAAATCGGATGCATGCGTAATAGATAGAAAGATAATAATAGTCATAATGAGCATGAGGAAGCAGCGGGAGTGAAACTGGATGCGATGGGAGTTGGAAAAGGAAAGCCAGGAGTGTGAAGGGAGGGGTGGGGGTGGGCTGTACCACCTTCCGTTGTTTCGATGGGTAACAACGGGTGTTAAGGAAAGAGTAGAGAGAATGGTGGTGCACAGCGCAGAAGGGTAGCCAGTTGATGTAACAAATGTCACGCACACTAGCAAAGGAATGGCAAATCGTACACGCACACGAGCAAATGACACCGTCATGTACGTATACGGGCCGTTACCATCTGATGCAAGCAAAATAAAAGAACAAGAAAAATAACTTTCACGCGCCATTTTGTTTTTTCCCGGTTTTGCGGCGCGCAAGGTAGCAACTTTTATTTGGTTCGCGACCGACTCAAATCGGATGCATGCGTAATAGATAGAAAGATAATAATAGTCATAATGAGCATGAGGAAGCAGCGGGAGTGAAACTGGATGCGATGGGAGTTGGAAAAGGAAAGCCAGGAGTGTGAAGGGAGGGGTGGGGGTGGGGGGAGGGGTATTATTTCGCCGCATCTCATCGTCACTCTCAATAGTAACTTTGCTGCTTCTGTGCACGAAGAGAATATACTGTTGGAATTAGCTACAGCAGCAGCGCACACTTTGATCAACAATTTCTTCCCCAAAGCGATAGTGCAATGTTGGTGGTTGCTTGGCTGGTCGAGTGTGTGTGTACATGTATGTGTCCGTGCATCCAAGACAGAACAAACCAAGTGCTTCTTCACTCTAGTAGAATCGGTAATACAGAAAAGTGTATCGCCGTATTTGGCTTTTTCTTAAACGCTTCCGCCTGGCGGATTACTCCGATAACCGTCCTCTGCCAAGGCAGTTTGTTATGTAAATAGGGTTGTGCTGTTGTGCGAAATGGACAAAATAGCCCATTCTTTCGTGCCTCGTCACATCAAGATTAAGGACAAGATCATCGCTTTTTAGTAAACAAAGATAGACCATTTGTGTGGAAGATCTGTGACAAAAAATTGAGCGTGAAAAAAAAATGCACATGGTGGCTTGCACGACATGTATCGACAAGAAAGAGGTGATGTCTGTCGTTGCCGCCGCCACCGTGGCAAACCGAGCAACATTATTAAGCAGCGCGCCCTAGAATGTGTGTGATTAGATACTCAATGATTTGTGTACACGGTGAGTGTGGTGTGTGCCACATAAATGTAGTTTCTGCTGATAAAACCGATCTGCTCACAGCACACAGAACTCGTAAAGCTAGTAACGTAGTTACTGGTCACAATGTTTAACATACAATTTCCTCAGTGTAATAGGAAAGTGTACAATGGCAGCAGAAGATAGTGAGATATTTATCGACATGGTATTTGGTTGAGTCAGTTTAGCAAACGAATAAAAACAGGAAGGTTGACACTGTTACTGTGCTTCGCATCTATGGTGTGTGTATCGGTCGAAATTGTCAAAGTGATATATTTTTATAACGCCGGGTACAGCGCGTTAAGACAGGCCCAAATAGGGATGGGGATTAGAAAAAAAAGCACGGCGAGACGATGATAACATGCTCCTGTATGCAAAGTCGCAGCACACGGTTTTGCTGGCAGTGGTGGTCGAAATTTAGTGCATTAGTGCAGAAATTTCGTTTTCGTTCGATCCAAGCATGTTATAACCCCAGACGTCAGAGTAATATGGCGTTACTGACAGTTCGCACTGCTCGCTCTTTTTCTCTCACTGTGTGTGTGTGATGGCGCACCCAGCGTTAGAGTGTGTGTGTGTGTGTGTTGGTGCAAACTAGCAAACACAGAGCAAATTCGCTCCCTCTCTGCTCGCTTGCTGCTGGCCTTCGTTCGTTGTCATCTTTACCGCAGTCGTCATCCGTCGTGAAAAGAAAAGAGTAGCAAAGCGTGTGGCTGTGCAGCAGCAGCAGAAAAGCTTTTCATCCGGCTGTTGTCCGTGCATTTGAGACGCGTCGCGTATGCGAAGAAGAAAAGTCCTATTTTATACCTTGCTCCTGATTGTGTCGCACCGGATTTTCGTTGGGAATGTTCAGGGCACCGTTCAGGATAGAGTTTGGAAAACGTAACTTTCGTTGCGATGTGAAAGTACCAGTGACTCCAGCATATAGTGCTAGTAGTGCTAGAGCGTCTACAATTCGTCGTTCACTGCGCTGTGTATTTCACACAGGTGAGCCTACCCCCACTCGTGTGTGTACGTGTGTGCGTGCGTGTGTGTATGAAGGGTAGGTTTCCGAGGGTTAGTTGAAAAGCTGGCCAAACGCCTCGTTTAACGCACTTGTGACACCAGTCGTGTATTGTAGCTTGTGTATGTTCTTGGGAAGTGTCGTCGGATGCGTGTGATTATACCAATCCATGATAAACGTACTAAATTCGTGCTATTTAACGCATCCTCGCTCGCGATGCTGACTCTGAGCGTGTGTGCAGACACACTGTGGATGTTGAAATATGCGTGAAAATGATGTTACAGCTGCAAACATACAAAAAACAGCTCACTCACAATCCGTCCTCTCGGTCATGAACATTCTAATAGGTTTTATTAGGCATGTATTCCTGTATTCCATTTTTGCGACTTGAATCCTCCTCACCTCTTCCTTTTTCTCTTTCACTGACCGCCTCTTGCGCTCAGTCCGATCAGTTCCGATACGTTTTGTATTTTTCCCTCTACAATCTCTCCCCCATCTTTGTTACCTACCACCCCCCCTACCTCCTACCGTCCTGCTAGTCGCACAGAGCATCTCTATATTTCGTTTTCTCATTCTCGTGACGCGTACGCGTACTGTACCTCGTCTTCACATTTAGCGGAGACATGAAAAGTGTGTGTGTGTGTGTGTGTGTGTGCGTGTGTAGTTGTGAGAGCGGGAAATATCGCGCGCGGGAGCGTGGACTGCTGTTGGGCTGCTACACCACCACTACATTGAAAATCGTGTGCACCATCGCGAGCACCACAGGGTTTGATTGTGTTTCTCACTCGCGTTGGTTTTGTACTGCTTTGCGTTTTGCGATTCTTGCTTTATCCGTTCTGGTGCGTTTTTTTTTTGTATTATTGGGCAGAGCGTTCGGTGTCTGGTTTAGGAAGGTAAAACAGCAGCAGGCCGGGTGGTATGATGGTGTATAAGCAGTGCATTTGTGGTGTGAGAAAGTGTGCGTGCTCGATGGAGGCGCGCAAAAGGGTGTGTGTACGTGTGTGTGTGTGGTATCCGTCTCAATTGGAATGTACGTAGAAGGAACAAAAAAATCAAATATGAAATAATAACGCAACGCAACATTTTAAACGTGTTACTTGGTTCAACCAGTGATCGGTGATACTTCTTTGGTTTGCTGAAATAACTTTATTCGCGTTGCTAAATAGAGATTCTAAAATGTAGACAAAGCGAGCATAATGGTAAATAAGAACTAGGATCGATTTTGTACACGGTTAGAAAACCAGTCATTTTAAAACTTTGCGCTGTTATTATTATTTCACTCATGTGTGTGGTCCAAGCCGCTGGATTCCCGTTCGGTGCGTTGTGCGTAGCTAAAAACGGTTTCAACAAACTAGAAAAAAGACAAAACGGTCAGTGTGTGTCTCGCTCATTCGCATCACGAACACATCTGAGGTGGTGGTGCGTACAACGCACACAAACACCATTCCCCCGTTGGTTGCTGCTGCCTCTGCTCACTATGCAAACGCGTAATCGCGCGTTGATAATGTGCGTGAGGAGACTGTGTGTACGCACACATGCGACGCGCTAAGCAGCATATATCTCGTGACGCGCTGGTGTGTTTACCGCCTTGGCCTGGTTGGAGGCCAGAGAGAGGACGGTTGATGATGGTGTTGGCCTCCTTCTCGGCTTTTGCGGTATTTGGTCCAATTGGAAGAGTGAATTTTCTGGTGTGGTGTGAGTTTTTATGTATATGATGCGTCGTACACACCGAATGAGAAGCGCAAGTGGGGAGGAACTTTTTAGCTTGATTTGACGTGTGCTATCATGTTGTGTTAAGCATTGTTTGCTCAAATGTTGTAGTAGCTAAGATTTAACCGCTTAATTGTTGTGTCCTTTTGTTCTCGAATATCTCCTACCCGTATCAATTACATTGTCCTTTATATGATTTGCAGTGTATTCCACAATTTCTAACAAAGTCCTTGCGGTCGTCATAGTAACTTGTGTAGCCCGAGCACCGCGCTTGATCTGTGAATCTAGTTTTATTATGTAGGTCAAAAGAAAGTGGGAAAATTGGTTTGTTATACTGTGTTATCCATCGCTTAGGTTCAACTTATTTTTTTTTTATTGCAAAAGTTGCACATACTGTGCAATTTGTGCGGATACGGACGTCGTGGGGCATGATGCATTTGGTTTTACTACAGAAAAACCAACAACTCAGCGCAAGAAAATATGCATTAACATTTGTGTTTGTGCTGTGAGAGACTACTCTAGGTCGTGTAATCCGCGCCTTTTCTGGTTTCTCAGTGCAAGCCACATTAGTACGAATGTGTGTGAGCTTACTTTTCACGTTTAGTCTCTTACATGAGAACGAGCGGTGCGAGAGCGCTCAGATGCGAACGGCGGAAACGTTGGAAACCAGTGATGCTGAGCGGTGAGCGCAGTGCGTATATCTCGTATAAGCTGTACTTTGTTATGCCACACCGCTTCTCCTTTTGGCCCGTCAAATAGTTTTGAGGAGATATAACCTACGATGAAGCACACAAACGAGAGCAAGGAACCGATATATAGCATTGAAAATTGACCAAAGATTGGATATATTCGCCGAATGCATTATTATCGGTAGGCAGCAATTTCCAGTTTCCTCAGCAAAGTGTTGCTATTGGTGTATAAAGAAAGTTTCTTCTGGCAGACGACAAGAGTTGAAATTGTAAACGGGGGGCCGGTATTCTTCTGTACAAAATGTATGCAAGTACATTAAAATCATTTTGGTTACTCCACCCCCAATCGCATAAAAAGTGAGCTCCATAATTGGGAAAAGTACTTTGTCATGAAGAGAACCAAACTATCGGTTGTGTAATATTTGTTGTGTGTTCTCCATCACAATCAAGGGGAGCAAAAATGAACCTCGGCTCATGGGATATATTATAAATAGTGGGGCATCGTCGGCTCATCACCGCCCAACTGCACTTTCAGTTGCACTGCTCTCCGAAGAAGTAGGTGCACCTTCGAAACACAGATATGAATTGGACGGTCGACGACGCTTTCATCACTAAGACGCGGTCTTTGCTTTGGTGTGTGGCAAGTGGCGGCCTTTTTCCACCCAGTACGCGCTTCAATTCGCGTGCTGCGCTGCCACAGGACGTCTTGAATATAATGCAGCAAATACCGGTTCAAAATGGGGAATAGGAGTTTCGCTGTTATGTTTTTGTTGCGGAGACGGAGATAACATGCAGAGAGAGACAGAGAGAGAGAGTGGGCAAATCTCTGGGAGAGCTTGATTTATGCGGTTCTCTTTGTAGAATGTGAAAATATGTATCCTTCTATGTATATGCATGATTGCAAAGGTTTAGTAAACGCAGAAAGTGGAATGAGTGAAGTACATTTGCATTTGCAGGATGCATTAGTTTTATAACAAAGAGTTTTCCACTCACGATTTTATAAAAATGCGCCACTCTTATCAGTTATTGAACAGTGGTAGGCTTTGGTGTTGTCAGCGTCGAAAACGGGGGTCCTCTTGTCGCACTTGCTCATTTCGTTGCTGGATAAGCGAAAAAGAATGATTCTGCCCGTAAATTCTTGTCATAACGTTGATGGACGCGGACACAGACCACGGATTCGAAGTGCGCAGGTCCACCGTAACATTCCCGGGCGTCTTCTCCGACTCGTTGCTGCTGTGGTCGTCTTTCGTCTGCGTGCGAGTATAACACAGATAAAAGAATACCCGGCAACGGGAAGGTTTGAACGCATCGGACCAACCTAAGGTTGTCAATCGATCCCGAATTCTATACATTTCCTTCAAACAGATGTTTCGCTCTTATTTCGCTCGCCAAAAACCTGGCAAAAGTTGCAATGATAAAGGGATGTGCTCTTGTTTCTGTGATAAAACCGAAGTGCGTTGACGATATATATATGTGCTCTCTTCCCTGTTGATAATAAAGAGAAATACAACGCGTTGTGCGAGCAAGGGCCACGCGAGAGAACCAGAGAGAGAGTGAAGGAAGAAACAAAGAAACATTATTTTCCTACACACAAATGTTGTTAATCCGGGAACACACAGGGAAGCGCTCGGTTTGTTAGCAAAAGTTTGTTATTCTGTTGTGATAATCGGGGGCATAGCTTTATGTTGTAAATCTGTGTTACGATGTGTGTCCTTGAACTGTTGCACTAACTTACATCATTTCCTTCTGTTTTGCAGCGGTATTCGGACAGTTTATGGCCATTTATGTTAGTGCAAATGATTATAAAACAACTCAGTAAGCATAATCGGGCAGAAGAAAGACTGCTGCTGCAGGTTCAATTGAATAGTGCAAGGTTTGGGCAAAGTGTGAACGAAAAAAGGACTTTGGGGGGCAATCAGAGTGTTCCAGTGCGTGAGTGAGTGGCAAAATACCGTGTTGTGCCGATTTTACTGCATTTAAGTTAGGCGTGAAAAAGCGTGATTTGAGAAAAGGTAGAAGCCCCCCATAGCAGTGCCGAGCGCGCGTGAACAGAACACAAAATAAAAGAAAATGAACCCACCATGAAGCGCGGGAGAACGGAAGAGATACAATTTGGGCAACCGCGGGTTCAGCCACCGACGGGTCAGCAGCGTATTATTACGACGACGCAACCGCATAATGTGGCCAGCAGCACTGGCACGACAATACAGTACCAGATCCCGCCGAACGTCATCAAGACGTCCACTCCTCCGGATAGCGTCAGTTCAGTGACGAACTTGAGCAATCAGCAGCAGCAGCAAGCGGCTCAGCTTGTGTCTCCACAACAAGCGACTAGTGTCCAGTACACGACCTGTAAGTATAACCCTCTAACCCTCTCATAACGAGCAGCAAAAAGGCTGGGGTTTTATGAATCGAGCATACTAACACTGTGTCGTTCGTGTCGTTTTTCTAGCTTATAACACGACGCTTGCAAGCAACTTGGTGAAAGCCCAGCCGACAACGAATCACCAGCAGCAGCAAATTCAC
>KZ062535.1:12456-37852 GCA_002091835.1 Anopheles maculatus | reverse complement strand
GCAGTGTAACCGCAGCCACCGGCCTTCAGCAGGTCATAACCACCACCAGCATGTCGCCGGGCGTTCTACCGGGCAGCGGCAATGCGGCGCAAGGTCCTCCGCCGCCACCGCCCCAAGGCCAGGCCCAGCTTCAGCGATTAAAGGTCGAGGATGCGCTCAGCTATCTGGATCAGGTGAAGTACCGGTTCGGCAACCAGCCGCAGGTGTACAACGATTTCCTCGACATCATGAAAGAGTTCAAATCGCAAAGCATCGACACGCCGGGCGTTATTCAGCGCGTGTCGAACCTGTTCCGGGGCCACCCGGAACTGATCGTCGGCTTCAACACGTTCCTGCCGCCCGGCTACAAGATCGAAGTGCAGGCGAACGACCAGGGCTGCTACCTGTTCCAAGTGTCCGTGTCGGTGCAACCGACGGCATCGTCGGGCGGCGCGTCCGTGGCACCGCAACCCTCACCGCACAAGTACAACACAATCTTCCAAGGCGGCGGTCAAATAGTGCAATCGACCGGAGGAACCGGTGGATCGAACGTAGTTACCACTAGCTCGGGTGGTAATGCTGCTGCTGGCGGCGGGGGGACACCCGGGGCCGTCAATCTCATGGCTGCTTATGGTGGTGGCCATGGAGCGACAGCAGCGCCAAGCGTTGCCAGCGTACCCGTGCACGGTGGAACATCGTTGCAGCAGCCCACCGGGGGATCGGCCGGCGGTAACGCGAGCCCAGCCACGGCCCAGAACGCACAGCAATCACTTACGACCGCAACGACGACGGCGGTGGCACAAAACTTTTCCGCACGCAGCGACCATCACCGCGAGCGCACGATATCAACCGGATCGGCCGCAAGCAGTGCGAGTCTACCGGCGGGCGTCACATCCTCATCGTCGTCGTCAGCCTCCTCGACAGCAGTGGATGCTTCGTCGGGGGTAGGCAGTGGTGGCCAGACGGCACAAGCCCCTCCACCACCACCACCACCAACCAGCATCCATCGGATATTGACGCAACAGATCATATCGCAACAGCAAGCGACGACGACGACAGGGGCAGCAATCGGGGGCGGCAGTATGGTTACAGCGCCGACCCAGGTACAGCACCATCAGCAAACGACGCTGCAGCAGGTGCAGCCACCGCCTGAAGCACAGACGGCAACCGTGACGACGACGGTGGTGGCAACGCCGGCGGCCGCCGCCACCGCGAATCAGCCGGTCGAGTTCAATCATGCCATAACGTACGTGAACAAAATCAAAAACCGATTCCACACGCAGCCAGAAAAGTACAAACGATTCCTGGAGATTCTGCACACCTACCAGAAGGAGCAGAAAACGTACAAAGAGGGCGCCCAGAGCGGTTGCCTGACGAACGCGAAGCAGCTGACCGAGGCCGAGGTTTACACGCAGGTCGCCCAGCTGTTCGACAATCAGGATGATTTGTTGCGCGAGTTCGGTCAATTCTTGCCGGACGCAACCAGCCACCATAATCAGGCGGCCATGCAACAGCAACAGCAGCACCATCTGGGCTCAACGGGCAAGGCCGCCAACTCGCACAATCTGGTGGTAAACGCTTCGATGCATCATGACCACCAGCAGCAGCACCCGCAGCAGCAGATGGGTGGACCGGGAACTACCAGTGGCACTGGCGCGATAGTTGGTCTTGGGAGCGGTGCATCCGTTCCCGTGGTGCACGGTGGTGGCAGCGGCAAGAAGCTGGCCAATTCCGGCATCGGTGGCAGTGGTGGTCTCGCCAGCTTGAAGGTTAATTACTCTTTTCGGTTTTAACTCACTCTTTTCATACTTTAATTACTCTTTTCGGTTTTAACTCACTCTTTTCATACTTTAATTACTCTTTTCGGTTTTAACTCACTCTTTTCATACTTTAATTACTCTTTTCGGTTTTAACTCACTCTTTTCATACTTTAATTACTCTTTTCGGTTTTAACTCACTCTTTTCATACTTTAATTACTCTTTTCGGTTTTAACTCACTCTTTTCATACTTTAATTACTCTTTTCGGTTTTAACTCACTCTTTTCATACTTTAATTACTCTTTTCGGTTTTAACTCACTCTTTTCATACTTTAATTACTCTTTTCGGTTTTAACTCACTCTTTTCATACTTTAATTACTCTTTTCGGTTTTAACTCACTCTTTTCATACTTTAATTACTCTTTTCGGTTTTAACTCACTCTTTTCATACTTTAATTACTCTTTTCGGTTTTAACTCACTCTTTTCATACTTTAATTACTCTTTTCGGTTTTAACTCACTCTTTTCATACTTTAATTACTCTTTTCGGTTTTAACTCACTCTTTTCATACTTTAATTACTCTTTTCGGTTTTAACTCACTCTTTTCATACTTTAATTACTCTTTTCGGTTTTAACTCACTCTTTTCATACTTTAATTACTCTTTTCGGTTTTAACTCACTCTTTTCATACTTTAATTACTCTTTTCGGTTTTAACTCACTCTTTTCATACTTTAATTACTCTTTTCGGTTTTAACTCACTCTTTTCATACTTTAATTACTCTTTTCGGTTTTAACTCACTCTTTTCATACTTTAATTACTCTTTTCGGTTTTAACTCACTCTTTTCATACTTTAATTACTCTTTTCGGTTTTAACTCACTCTTTTCATACTTTAATTACTCTTTTCGGTTTTAACTCACTCTTTTCATACTTTAATTACTCTTTTCGGTTTTAACTCACTCTTTTCATACTTTAATTACTCTTTTCGGTTTTAACTCACTCTTTTCATACTTTAATTACTCTTTTCGGTTTTAACTCACTCTTTTCATACTTTAATTACTCTTTTCGGTTTTAACTCACTCTTTTCATACTTTAATTACTCTTTTCGGTTTTAACTCACTCTTTTCGTATTAGAAAAGAGTAATTATAATATGAAAAGAGTGAGTTAAAACCGAAAAGAGTGAGTGAGTGAGTATAAACCGAAAAGAGTGAGTTAGAAGTCGGCACAGAGAGTGAGTGAGTAAGTATATAGAGTGAGTTAGTATAAAGAGTGAAATAAACTCTTTTTGCTGATTTGAAACCATACTTTCACTTGCGGTATTTAACTCACTCACTCACTCTTACTCAGTGTACACATCTCTAGTGCGTACGTTAGAGATCGATTTAACTTATTTTTATTTGCTTCAGACGATAAGGATACGGAAATGGAGCAGGACGAAGACATTAGCAGCAGTGCAGGCAAATCCACTGCAACGAACGTTAAGAAAGCGACCTGCACCTCAAACTTTTCCACCAGCAGCAGTATCACCAATTACAACCATCCATCCAGTAGTAGCAATGTTGGTGGTGGTGGATCGTCAGCACCCGCTTTCGATGTGTCAGTAGCGGCAGCCGAGTCGGAAGGCAGACTGTCGAAAGATGGTGGTGACATCAGTAAAGCTGCAGGCGACGGCGTATCAGCGACGGTAAAAACAACTGTTTCCTCCGAAACAGTTCCACAGCCGTCATCAGGTGGTAACGCCGGATCATCCGCTTTATCGTCCTCCGCAACGACAACGACGAGTTCCGAACTCTGCCCCGGAAGCGGTACTAATACTACGGCAAAGGCAGACAGCAATGGTAGCGGTGGTGGTGGTAATGCTGCTACGGCTGGTGGTAACGAAGACAGCAGCAGCACTACCGGCGATAAATCAACGACAATAAAGATGGAAATAAAGGAGGAAAATGATGCATCTGCGATGCAAGATTGTTCGGGCGTAGCAAGCTCGGCTGCCGGTGGCACCTCATCATCGTCACCGCACCAACCAATGAGTCCACCACTACCACCACATGCCGTAAGCAAACATATCGTACGTATAGATGAAACGGTGATGGAAGAATTTCTTCAATATGTTTACCTGTGTGTGTGTGTGTTTTTTTGTTCATATTGCAGGAAGAAGCATATACACTGTTTTACACCAACAATAGCTGGTACCTGTTCCTCCGACTGCACGCCATCCTATGCGAACGTTTGCGCACGATTTACGAACGTGCGCAGATCATCACCGCCGAAGAGCGGGCGTACGAGAGCACACGCAACAACAGTACCGCCACAGCGCTCCGGCTGAAACCGAAGAGCGAAATCCGGATCGAGGAGTATTACAACATCTTTCTGGACATGTTGAAAAATCTGCTCGATGGCAACATGGAGTCGAGCAGCTACGAGGACACGCTGCGGGAGATGTTTGGCATTCACGCGTACATCGCATTTACGCTCGATCGGGTATGTAAACAACTAATATCGATCGACGGAATAAAAGCTCGTTAATAATGCTTTCCTCGATTGCAGGTGGTACAAAACGCTGTACGGCAGCTGCAACATTGCGTCACGGAACGGGGGGCGATAGAGTGCTTCGAGCTGTTCCAAGCCGAACAGCGGCGGGGAGGGGCGGGCGGGCTTTGTCGCACGGCCAACCGTCGTACCGCGACCGAACTCGCCTACCAACGGAAAGCGGAAGCAGCACTTACGGATGAAAATTGTTACAAAATATACATTGTAAGTAATCGGGAGCAGTTGAGCTGCTCGCTTTATAGTATTATACACGATGATTGATTTGTTTCGTTATCTGTGTTTGCAGTACAAAATCGATTGCCGGTTAACGATCGAGCTGCTGGACACCGAATCGGACGACACTGCTACTAATTTCGCCAACACACAAGCCTACGGCTCATACGTCAATCGTCTCTCAAACCCAGCTGCCACCGGTACCGGCAGTGATAGTGGTGGTGGTGGTGGTGGCGGTGGCGGTGGCGGAGGAGGTAGTGGTGGTGGTGGGGGTAGTGTTGTGAGTGGCGGAACTAGTGGAAGTGGTGGTGTCTGTGGCAGTGGTGGTGTTGTCGCTAATAATAGTAGTAGTAGTAGTGGTGGCAGTGGAGAAGCTGTCGGTAGTGCATCGAACAACAGTATCAATAGCAGTGGTAGTGCTGTGAATCACAATAATACCTCCACCGGATCCGGATCTTCCAACAGCAGCAATAACGCTGGTGGCATTGCCGGAAGTACAACAACTAACGCCGAAGTGAAAACGGAAACTCCCGATGAAGAGCTGGTAAGTAGTCAAATGACACAGCCAGAACCATTTTAATCCCGAACCACTCTTTAACCTGCAGAGAGACTGAGCGGCTCGTCGTTCCTTTGCTCTGCCTCAACCACACCTCCCCTCCCCCTCCCCCTAACACACGTGTGCCGAAAAGTTTGTTTGTTGCACTCTATGAAAAGGACTAATTTTGTTTGTGCTCCGAGTTGGGCGCGTGAGAAGGAAGTTTTTTCGGAAATGGGGATGAAGGCGGATTGGTGGGAATGCGTTTTTACGTAGCGTTTTCAGCGTTTTGAGTGTAAATATGTTCTGTAATAACACAATTTTCACGCTTCATTTGTTAGGTTATGTTTTGTTTTGTTTTTAAACGCGTTGTTTAGTGTGACACATACATCATTGGGATTTGTTTCTTATAAGTTTTGTATTCCGTTCCACAATCGTTTCGATAGTATTTGGGACTTTTTTACACATACACACACAAACCCACGCTCTCATCAACACATTTGCTATATTGAAATTGTGTTTTTTTTGTCTTTGTTTTTGTTTCGTTTTGTTCGTATTTGTTTGTTTGTTTCGCACTGATTATAGAGCGATTTGATATATTTTTGTTGTGGAATTCAAATAGTTTCTATATGGTTCATTTTTCCTTCCCATTTGAACACTCACTACAATCGATTGAATTCGTTCCGGTGAATTAAAACACGTCCCGCATTACAATTTGTATGAAAAGTAAAATAATTCGTTCTCAACCGAAATTGTTGTGTGAACAATGCGGTGGATGTTCGATGCTCTCAACAATGTGTGTGTGTGTGTCTGTTTTTTTGTTCATATTGCAGGAAGAAGCATATACACTGTTTTACACCAACAATAGCTGGTACCTGTTCCTCCGACTGCACGCCATCCTATGCGAACGTTTGCGCACGATTTACGAACGTGCGCAGATCATCACCGCCGAAGAGCGGGCGTACGAGAGCACACGCAACAACAGTACCGCCACAGCGCTCCGGCTGAAACCGAAGAGCGAAATCCGGATCGAGGAGTATTACAACATATTTCTGGACATGTTGAAAAATCTGCTCGATGGCAACATGGAGTCGAGCAGCTACGAGGACACGCTGCGGGAGGTGTTTGGCATTCACGCGTACATCGCATTTACGCTCGATCGGGTATGTAAACAACTAATATCGATCGACGGAATAAAAGCTCGTTAATAATGCTTTCCTCGATTGCAGGTGGTACAAAACGCAGTACGGCAGCTGCAACATTGCGTCACGGAACGGGGGGCGATAGAGTGCTTTGAGCTGTTCCAATCCGAACAGCGGCGGGGAGGGGCGGGCGGGCTTTGTCGCACGGCCAACCGTCGTACCGCGACCGAACTCGCCTACCAACGGAAAGCGGAAGCAGCACTTACGGATGAAAATTGTTACAAAATATACATTGTAAGTAATCGGGAGCAGTTGAGCTGCTCGCTTTATAGTATTATACACGATGATTGATTTGTTTCGTTATCTGTGTTTGCAGTACAAAATCGATTGCCGGTTAACGATCGAGCTGCTGGACACCGAATCGGACGACACTGCTACTAATTTCGCCAACACACAAGCCTACGGCTCATACGTCAATCGTCTCTCAAACCCAGCTGCCACCGGTACCGGCAGTGATAGTGGTGGTGGTGGTGGTGGTGGCGGCGGTGGCGGAGGAGGTAGTGGTGGTGGTGGTGGGGGTAGTGTTGTGAGTGGCGGAACTAGTGGAAGTGGTGGTGTCTGTGGCAGTGGTGGTGTTGTCGCTAATAATAGTAGTAGTAGTAGTGGTGGCAGTGGAGAAGCTGTCGGTAGTGCATCGAACAACAGTATCAATAGCAGTGGTAGTGCTGTGAATCACAATAATACCTCCACCGGATCCGGATCTTCCAACAGCAGCAATAACGCTGGTGGCATTGCCGGAAGTACAACAACAAACGCCGAAGTGAAAACGGAAACTCCCGATGAAGAGCTGGTAAGTAGTCAAATGACACAGCCAGAACCATTTTAATCCCGAACCACTCTTTAACCTGCAGAGAGACTGAGCGGCTCGTCGTTCCTTTGCTCTGCCTCAACCACACCTCCCCTCCCCCTCCCCCTAACACACGTGTGCCGAAAAGTTTGTTTGTTGCACTCTATGAAAAGGACTAATTTTGTTTGTGCTCCGAGTTGGGCGCGTGAGAAGGAAGTTTTTTCGGAAATGGGGATGAAGGCGGATTGGTGGGAATGCGTTTTTACGTAGCGTTTTCAGCGTTTTGAGTGTAAATATGTTCTGTAATAACACAATTTTCACGCTTCATTTGTTAGGTTATGTTTTGTTTTGTTTTTAAACGCGTTGTTTAGTGTGACACATACATCATTGGGATTTGTTTCTTATAAGTTTTGTATTCCGTTCCACAATCGTTTCGATAGTATTTGGGACTTTTTTACACATACACACACAAACCCACGCTCTCATCAACACATTTGGTATATTGAAATTGTGTTTTTTGTTTGTCTTTGTTTTTTCTTCGTTTTGTTCGTATTTGTTTGTTTGTTTCGCACTGATTATAGAGCGATTTGATATATTTTTGTTGTGGAATTCAAATAGTTTCTATATGGTTCATTTTTCCTTCCCATTTGAACACTCACTACAATCGATTGAATTCGTTCCGGTGAATTAAAACACGTCCCGCATTACAATTTGTATGAAAAGTAAAATAATTCGTTCTCAACCGAAATTGTTGTGTGAACAATGCGGTGGATGTTCGATGCTCTCAACAACTTCAGAATCCATTTTTTCCCAAATTTGACCAATTATTTGGTTACATCTTTCGATTACATTCAAAAAAAGGTTCGTATTGCGAAAAGTGTTGTTTGGGACAGTTTTCCTTGCATATTTCAACATGCTCGTTTTGTGACACAATTTCGTCAAAAGGTCGCGGGCGACCACTGTATTTGCCCCCTACAATAAACATTCGATGGTCCGCGAACCACCAATTTGCCATCATCATCATCATCGTCATCAGTTCGTGCGTGCGTGCGTGTGTTAATTTAATTATAATCGAATGTTTTCCCCCTATGCAAAATACACGTTTGACTAATTTAAGCTTTTTTTCTTCAACCTCTTCTTCTTCTTCTCTTTTTAACATTCTTTTTTCCTGTGCCAGGTCAAACAAAATGTTTAGAAAATGTATACAATTTCGAACGCAAAAGCTTCTTATACTGTACACACACACCAAAACAAATCAAACTCAGGTTGAGGGACGTGTGTGTGTGTGTGTGTGAACCACAAAAACAAAACACAATCTTAAAAAGAGGATTCGCGCGCGTGTTCGTGACGTGACCACTACCAAACACGTGCAACTACTACTACTACTACTACTACTACTACTACTACTACTTGTTCTTCATCCACACAAACTGTTATCACTGCTAATTTAGAATTCATTGCACGAGCGATATGTTCCGTTTGGATGAGTTAAAGAAAGAGAAATTGAAAGGAAAAAAGTGTCTCGACAAATCGACAAAACTCAATATACTAACAAGAGGGAGGAAAAGGTACAAAATGATGGAAAATAATAATTGAGCAGTGTTCTTCGTTTTCGAAACGGGGTACAAACAAAGTTGCAAATGCAATCGAAGAGCGAAATGCGATAATATTCTCCCTCCTGGTGCGATCCTGGTTTTATTTATTATCACGTTATCATTTGTTTAGTTATTGATGAAAGATTGTCCCGAATTGGCGAGAAGAAAAAGATGGCGTGAACAAACACTAGAGAAGACAAATCAGTTCCTTATTATCTACCTTCTCGGAACACACATATACATATGAGTCGAGAGAATGAAATGAGGAGAGAGGTACTTAAAAAGTGAAACAGATATATATATATTGTTGGTCAACGACAGGATAACAGAAGACGGGGGATGCTCGAATAATAACTGACCCCGTTTTGGTTTTTCTACACACTGCTGCTGCTCCTCGACGTATGAGATCTCATCAAAAACAAATTGATAGGAGATCGGCGATTTGTACATTTTCTCATGGAGCTTCCCTATATCGGTAGGAAAAGGCCTCCCCACGGAAGGGAACTGTGATTTCGTCATACATAATAACGCTAAACAATTTAGCAATAACACACACAAACACACAGGTGGTTTTGTGGAGCCAAGTGATCAGCATCATCGTCTTCTTTCGGCGATTTTGCGCGACGAAATGGTGAAGCGTTTGATGAAGGGCGGCGCTACTCCCTTTTCTTGTTTATTGCTGTACGGAAAATCCTTACAAAACGTGGCACAAAAACGATGCGACGAATTGCTGTTCAATTTTTGCCATACTGGAAACGAGATGTTCCTCGGAAGGTCGTGTAGAATTTTAGTTACATATGCTGCTGGATAGCAAAGGCAACAGACGCGTGTCTACTAAACGAGAGTGGTAAACTTATTAACTGTACAGATGTAAAGAGCCAGAGAAAGGGCAGTAAGTTGTGAACACAAGTCGTCTCGGCTCGTCTCGGTATCAATCGTAAGACCTAAAAAGAGAAACAATCTCCTGTAAATAGATACTTTTTGAAGCAGATAATATTTTAATTTATAAAACAGAACCGGAGACTGAGCGAGGGGCGTAGAGGAGCGTTTTAAGGTTTAGTAATTTGTAAATCACTTCATTTCTTTATAACCTTCGAAGAGAGGCGAGCATTGTGTTTGAAAAAGGACAACATTAAAACAAAAGAAGGAGCGCACGGTTGTAAAAACAGTATTTTGCATAAATGTACAATAATAAGATAGTTGTTTTCGTCGATTCGAAAGCCTAAAAAAGCATATTAATTGTGAGCAGAGGACATAGGACGCCGCAACGTTTTATACACAAAACAACATACACACACACACACACTGAATGAAGTTTGGGCGAGGAGAGAGAACTCATCTTAATAATAGTTTCTCTTAAATAAAAAACCCACGACACACACACAGGCAAATAGGGTGGGATTCATACACCATTTTATTCGGTAATTTTATCCGTGAATTGTGTATTGTATTATATGTAAAAAAAACAGGCAATTTAAGCATCTTAAACAATAAGAAATTCAATCTCTCTAATCTCTCTTCTATCACACAAGCAAACGCAACGTAACGCGTGTGTGTGTGTGCGCCGTTGTTCTGATCGGAATGTTTCGCAACAAACAAAACAAGAATGATTAACAATAAGAAAAGAAAATTTGCAAATATTAAAAAGAAAACTACTTTCGTTTTTACTTACACACACACACATACATAAAATCTGTTCATATAAAACACCCGAAATCAGCGTAGTTTGAGTTAGCTTTTCTTGTTTTACTTTACTTAGTATATTGCTCATTATTTGGGTTTTTTGCATTATTAGTTAAAGCATTAATGGCTCTTTTTGTTTCAATTTTTGTTTCGAAGTATATTGTGGTGACCACACAATAAATAAACAGCAAGTAGTGCAAAGAGCGGGGGGATGTTAATAGTGTGAGTGCGCGCGCAAAATGATGATGCCGCGTGTGTTGTGTGGGCCAACACTTAAACATTTGAATGCAAAATAGGTATGTTAAAACAACTATCTCTCTCTCTCTCTCTTTCTCCATCAACATCAAAACAACACTATTTTTATATGGTTCTTATTTTAAAACACACACACACTGAATGAAGTTTGGGCGAGGAGAGAGAACTCATCTTAATAATAGTTTCTCTTAAATAAAAAACCCACGACACACACAGGCAAATAGGGTGGGATTCATACACCATTTTATTCGGTAATTTTATCCGTGAATTGTGTATTGTATTATATGTAAAAAAAACAGGCAATTTAAGCATCTTAAACAATAAGAAATTCAATCTCTCTAATCTCTCTTCTATCACACAAGCAAACGCAACGTAACGCGTGTGTGTGTGTGCGCCGTTGTTCTGATCGGAATGTTTCGCAACAAACAAAACAAGAATGATGAACAATAAGAAAAGAAAATTTGCAAATATTAAAAAGAAAACTACTTTCGTTTTTACTTACACACACACACATACATAAAATCTGTTCATATAAAACACCCGAAATCAGCGTAGTTTGAGTTAGCTTTTCTTGTTTTACTTTACTTAGTATATTGCTCATTATTTGGGTTTTTTGCATTATTAGTTAAAGCATTAATGGCTCTTTTTGTTTCAATTTTTGTTTCGAAGTATATTGTGGTGACCACACAATAAATAAACAGCAAGTAGTTCAAAGAGCGGGGGGATGTTAATAGTGTGTGTGCGCGCGCAAAATGATGATGCCGCGTGTGTTGTGTGGGTCAACACTTAAACATTTGAATGCAAAATAGGTATGTTAAAACAACTATCTCTCTCTCTCTCTCTTTCTCCATCAACATCAAAACAACACTATTTTTATATGGTTCTTATTTTAAAGTAGCTTTATCTCTTCAATATTGCGTTACTTTCATTCTTCTTAGTTCTCTCTCCCTCCCTCGCTCTGTGCCTTCGTCTACTTTTCATATTTATTGCTTGCATTAGATTGTTTTCTCATGTTTTACTGTACTTTTTTATTACAATATTCTCTATTATATTGATTGCAATAGCAATAGAAAGCAGTGTTTAGATCTGTTCGCGTGTGTGCAGATAGAAACGTAATTCTTCATTATTTTTACCGTCTCAATTAGACTATTACATTTATTTACTTTTCCACCGGCTTTTTGTAGCTTACAAATCGAAATGTTGTGCTTCTTTCTTCTTTGTTTGACATTATTAGGAGGGTGACTTCTTTTGATTGAACTATTACTGCAGTAGACGCGAAACTCGTTTGCCTTTCTTTTATAATTTGTTTTCGCTAGATTCCTATTTATATTAATTTTCGTATAAGGTTTAAATCGCTCACCACTAGAAGAGTTTTTTTTTACTATTTTGTTTGCGTTATTATTGTACGATGCTTTATTTACTGTGTAATAGGGGAACATGATTTGATATCGAAGCTAATGAAATGATTTATATTAGTTGGAACAGACTTATGTTTTATGTGTTTTTATTTTATACTGTTACATGCTTTATGTTTGACCTGGTACAAAAAGAAGATACAACAATCTTTCTTCTGCTCTGCGGCCGGAAACTGTAGCGAGGAATGGAATGTGGTGCTTAACTTTCTCCATTCATCCCCTTTCACACTACTAACGCAGACACACACCCCAATATATACACACGCATAAATATGGAGGAATTAATTTAATACAGCGGGTCCCGGGCATTTACCGTTTGCATTCGATGGATATCCATTCGACACTTAGTTGAGTTTTAGTGCAATTTGTATAAATTTCTACGACATGAAAATGACAATCATTATCAAACGATTATCAATAAATGCGAAAGTAAATTAGTCGAATGAAAGCGTGATTGCTTGGCACCGAGAGAGTTTGGGTATGAAAATTGTTCTCCTTTTGTCGGATTTTCCTTAGTGTAGATGCATGCATGTTTGTGTTTCACCTCTAGTGTTGGGTAAAGTAGCATAATTTGGTGTGCTGTGCGCACAGTCAGCAGTGCTGTGCGCACAGTGCGCACAGTACCACTTTACCCAACACTATTCACCTCTTCTCTCGTATTTCAGTTATTTTACTTTGCAAAGGCTGTGCTTTTTGTGCTTTTTTTTTAACTTCTATACATTTCATTTGCGTGTGCAGTGTGCGCGCGATGACGCTTGCTTGTTCCTCGTATCACTTTTCTATCTTTTTTATCTTAGTCTCCTGTATATGTCCATCTTGTTGTTGCGTTATCCTGTTTTCTGATCGGTGATTGTTAGTCCAGATAGTAACAACAGTTTTCTATTTACTTACACAACTCACCCCACCTCCCTTAGCGCCAGAGAAAGCAAAATAATTGTGTATTTCTTCATCCTTTTTTTTCTTCATTTTTCTTCTGTGCGCTGTGGTGTCGTGTGTTTTCTCATCGTCGGTTTCTTGTTCTCAGAAATCGCGTCCATTACCACCGGGTGGCAGCACCGCCTGTGCTCGTATGCCGGTGTTTCTATCGCGTAATGCAAAACGGCGGCGAAAGAAGCATGGGGAAGCTGATGGAAGAACAGTGTCAGTTACTGTCGACGGTAAATTGGTTACCATGGCAGAGCTGCAAAGTGGTGGTGTGCTAGCGACGGAAGACGGCTCCGGTGAGGGCAAATCAAAGCAAGCAACGACAGCCGGGCACAACGCACACTCCTCCTATACGAACGCTGGCACGGAGGGAAATGATGACGCATGCTTGCAGAAGGAGAACGATGCTGCTGATCGTGGTGCATCCAGTAGTGGTAGTAGTAGTCCGGGAAAAACGCCGCAACATGACGAAGGAGGAGCTACCAGTAGTACTGCAGCAACAAATGCGAAAGGAGGAGAACCGTCGAAAGCTGTTTCTAAGACCCCCAGTACAAGCCCTCCGTCGTCAGCAAAGGATAATGGCAGCAGTAACAACAACAATCCGAACAACATAAATAACAATAAGAGCATTGGCAGCGGCGGCAATAAACATGCTGCAATTGCGGAGGACGACAACAATCCGTCGCTCTGGTTCGGTAGTGGCAACAGTTTGAAGCATCAGGCGGCACCTACTTCCACCGGTTCTGCATCGGAGCATCGTCGACGCGTACCGAGCGTGAATGGTGCTGCGGATCGCAATCTACCCTATAAGACGCCCCAGGGGCAGAAGAAGAATTTCACGATGTATCGGCAGGGATCACTCACCCGTTCGCGGAAGGTAACCTGGATGAATGAAGGGTTTGGAATAAGTAGTGGAATTTAGTCAATAACCATCTTATTTACTCTCACTCCCTTAGAGTCACTGTCGGGTTACTACACGAATGGATCAACGGTTCAAGCGCGTCGTCGATCGGTGGCTGGACCAGCACGTGACCGGATCGCAGCGGGCATCGTGCATTGACTGGTTGCTCGGTAAGCGGCCGGATCTGCTAAAGACCACTACCACCACCTCCGTTATCGTTCAAGACAACGGATTGAGCCGTACACCGTACGCACCTTACAATCGATATAAGGTCAAACAAACAGAGCTGGATTAGGTTTAAGGAGTAGTCCACGTGTGGGGTTACAAGAGAAAGGGTGCTATTATTGCTGGTCAGGAGATAGAAGAATGTGACCATTTTATCAATGAACTGGACGTAGAAAATAGAAATCCGAAAAAGGTATGCCAGATTCTCGATGTGCCGCAACTAATTTGTACTACAATTAAACTTTTCGAAAATCCCTCTGATTTTCCCCCTGAAATGTATGTGTGTGTGTATAAACAGCACCGCACGCGAAGGGCTGTAATGATAATGATTTTATTTAATTTATGTGTCTAATTTCGCTTTAGATGTGTACATTTTTTTTTCTTTTCGCGCTTAACCTTTAAAAGGGCAGTTCTCTAAGGAAAGTACGTACGTAGAGTTGGTAATCGATAGTGTGTGTATGCGTTCAATTTAAAATTTAGATTACTTTGCTGAAAAATGGCGGCGGTCCAGTTGTTCTACCAAACGAGGGCAGAAAGCACGTAGGGTTTAAGAAAGTTAGTAGTGAATTTCTATTTTACATTTTTACTTGCTACATCTTTAAGGTTAGATTATAGGAAAAAGGAGAAAGGATATCAAAACAGCAAGTGTGATTCCTAATCTTTGTAGGAAAAGAACCATAAATGTGCTGTTGTAGTTGTTAATCATTAAAGAAACACACACACACAGACACGCGGTGCTCTTAAAACGATCCTCTCGATCTTTTTCCGTCCAAAACACACAGGGCTTCGTATGGAGGGGAAAGAACCGCGCAATTATGAGCTAAAGAATAACACTGTGAACAGGTTTCTCTTGTTGTGGAGGTTTTTAGGATGACATTATTCGGCCCCAAAAACCGCAATCAGCAGCTGTAGATCGAAGAATCTAAAGTAACGAAACAACAACCGGTGTGGAAGCGGAACTCTCTGATGAATTGTGATGGCCAGATGTTTTCCCAAATCACTAACACAGCAGCAAGGTGTGCGCCAGAGAATGGAACGGAACAATATCGTGAAAATAAATGTAAATCCCAACCCCCCAATGTTGTTGGGGAAATAAGTGGCAGCATTAAAAGTAAGACATTTATGAGTATGTGTAGCATTTTGTATTGGCAAACGATAATCGAAATGATGATAACTATTCTTCCAACAAAATCCTAAGCAACTCACTTAATTAAGCAAATAAGATGTGAGACAAATGAATCTTGGGTGTAAACTTCATTCGGCTGCCCTTCTCTAATCATTCTGTGGCCAGCACGAAGAACAGCTTGATCTCTTTACTTTTACTTTTACTTTGTCAGGCGCTACAACCGCTTCGCGGTCTTGGCCTGCTGCAACAATCCTCGATACCGCTCACGGTCTAGCGCCGTCGTCTGCCAATCCATTATCCCGGCCGTTCTGGCGGACGCATCAACGCCATCACTCCATCTCAGTTTGGGCCTACCACGCCTCCTCTGTCCATGTGGACGGCCTAAAAGGACTTTACGGGCTGGGTCGTCCGGTATGACATTCTCATGACATGACCAGCCCACCGGAGCCTGGCGAGCCTAATACGCTGCACGATGGTGAGTGCACCGTACAGCTCGTAGAGCTCGTCATTGTAGCGGCTCCTCCATTGTCCTTCCACACATACGGGGCCAAAAATCCTTCGCGGCTAAGAGGATTTCGTCAGTTTTGGACAAAGTCCATGTCTCAGAGGCGTATATGAGTACTGGGACTATAAAGGTTCTATACAGGTTCCAGCTTCGTCCGTCGCGACAGGTATTTTGAGTGGAGAAGTTCCCTCAGGCAGTGGAGTATGACCGATTAGGAGCCAGCTCCCTTGTGCGCAATTCAACGTCTATGTTGTTGTCGGTGCTGACTTTTGACCCCAGATAGGTGAAGTTTTGGACGACTTCAAAGGTGCGATCAGCTATCTGTACATCACCCCTGCGTAAATAAGTGTTTGTTAGCAGGACAGCTGTTGGTGCCACCATCATTTTGGTTTCTGCCTCGTTGATCTCCAACTCGAGGTTCAGTGCCGCATGCTCGATCCTCTGGTAAGCTTCTGCTACATAGGAGAGCCTCAAACCAACGTTGTCTATGTCATCAGCGTATGCCAAGATCTGGAGTGACTTATAGAAGATGGTCCCCGAAGTTTCCACCTCCGAGTGTCGGATGGTCCTATCTAGCGCCAGCTTGAATAGGAGACAAGCGAGCCCGTCTCCTTGGCGCAGACCCTTGGTGGTAGCAAAGGGCCCCGAGAGTTTTCCATCCACCTTCACCTGGCATGTGATGTTGGTCATCGTCATACGTACAAGCCTGGTAAGCTTGGCCGGGATTCCAAATGAGCTCATTGCGTCGTATAGTTTTACCCTGGCTATGCTATCGTATGCGGCTTTAAAGTCAATGAAGAGATGGTAGGAGTGTAGCTGCTGTTCTGCCATCTTCTCCAGGGTTTGCCGCATGGTGAATATCTGGTCAGTGGTTGATTTTCCGTTTCGGAATCCTCTTTGATAGTTTCCAACTATCTCTTCAACGAATGGAACAAGTCTATCTTGTATAACTAGGTAGAGAATCTTGTAGGCGGTATTCAACACCGTGATACTCCTGTAATTGCTACACTCTAGCCTATCTCCCTTCTTGTATATGGGGTAAATGATGCCGAGATTCCAATCACAAGGCATCGATTCGCTATCCCATACCTCAGTAATGATTTGATGAATTTCCTGTTCGAGTGCTGCATCTCCGTTTTTGATCATCTCGGCTTCTATTCCGTCGGTACCTGGTGCCTTGTTGTTCTTGAGCCGACGGATGGCCTTTCGTGTGTCTTCAATGCTAGGTGGCAGTAGCATGACATCATCTGCTAGTTGAGCCTCTAGCTGTTCGTTGAACTGATCATTTAGTAATTCATCAAAGTACTGAGCCCATCGGGAGCTGGTAACTGACCTGGTTTGATCTCTTAGGGCAGGTATGTCAAACTGGCGGCCCGCGGGCCGCATGCGGCCCGCTTAGACTTTAGATGCGGCCCGCGAACATAACTAAACTGCATATGTAATTGATTGTAAGATATCGAAGATAATCTTTTATACATTTTTGAAAAGTATTGAACCATATTGAATAGTTGAACCATATTAATTTTCTTATTAAGATCAACTTTGCAGCCCGCAAATTATCGGGAATGTGTAAATGCGGCCCGCCAATGAAATGAGTTTGACACATCTGTCTTAGGGCGTAGAAAAAGAGAGTGAGACTTGAATTCTGCCCAAAAATGATAAATTCCTTCACATAGACAAAGGAAAGACGTGGTGGAACTACGTTTGTGTGTCCGCCAGATAGTTCCGGACATTGAAGACACGTAAGTGCTAGATCGTCATCAGTGCTGAAGAGTCTTTAAGCATACCCTAGGCAGCGATGCGACTGTAGCACCTGATGAGTATCCGCTCTCTAAAGCGTAGGATTAGAGCAAAATGTGATCTTATCATCTACAGCAGAGTTTCTTTTTCTCACATATTTGCACAGTAAAACAGGTTATAGGAGGAATACATACTTTTAAATAGATTTATATTAACAGGCGTTTATTCCACATGTTTGTTTCTTTTTCTTTAAAAATAAATCATAAATTTGTTCTAACAAGCATAATAAAATTGGTAAAAAAAACACTCTTGTGCCTAAGTATAACGTTCGCTGGCGCTAGCTTTTTGTTTTTTAAAAGATTTTATAGAAATTGATTATAATATAATTGTAGAAGAAATCTCATGACTAAGGAAGGAAAAACTGCGTGTTTTATAAACGCAACTTTACTCAACGCAACTACAACAATATTGATAACGCCTAAAAAGTAAAACAGACAACAAAGAAGCGGATTATATTATATTGCGATTTGCTGCTGCTTTTGAGTGCGCCTGTGTACTGTGTAAGATAAGCCGCCTGTCCAAACGCAACGCAAAGCAGCAATAGTGAGTGTAAACAATGACTGGTGTTTGATAATCGAAAAACGCGAACCACTTTTCCACCCGATGCATTAGGGTTCGTATAAAGGAATCTATTTCATTCCTGTTTTGGCCGTTTTAAAAACTGGCTTGTGTGTGGTCGGAATGTGTTGAGGTCTTTAATTTCCTCTCTTCTGTGTATGAATGCGTGAGAACGTTTGTTTTACTAAGCAAATATTTAAAACACATACAACTGAAAGAAACGGCACCACAGCACCACCATACAGGGCCAATGTTTTGCAAAATAATCGAGTTAATTGAGATACGTCGTGAATTAGCGATGGAAACATATCGAAACAAATGGCAGAGGAGCAATAACGAAAGGAACTAAAAACAAGCAAAGATTCGTAAGTTGATCTTACAGATCAAACAGGTAGTGCAACTAATTTTTAGACCAAACTCATTGTTTCAAAGGCGAACTCCTCTTCCCCGAACGTTTGTTTTATACCGGGACATTGAGCATAAGCTGGCCACACATGTACATCTTGGCGTTTGATGTACTCTGGCGCACACTCTTGACGCCTCGAGCGTGTCGTATGCCCCCAACAAAGAAAGCGGCGATTCGATGAGAAGGCGATAGCGCGCGCCTGCTTCGATCGATTATTGTACATCTGCTGCAGCATCAATCATCGTCTCTATCTTTCCATCTCTCTCTCTATCTCGGCAGCATTATTAGAGCGCTTGCCGCTCATCGGCCCCAGTTAGATGCACCGGACAGCGGAAGCTTTGACCACTGGCGGCCATCTCCAGCCCTTCGCCCGCGTACGATAAGAGCGGAGAAATTTCGCAATCAAACGATGCGTCGGCAGCATCAAGCACTTCGACCGCGCCTGCCTTGATAAGCCATTTGCGATGCAAACGGTAGATGTCGCCCCGCACACTCGACGGACAGTCGATCCCGGCCGAATCGGCATTCTTGAGGGCACTGAACTCTTCCTCCCGGCGGCCCTCCAACGCTACGAACCGTTCCGCCAGCGGAAACACATCGAAGATAAACTTTTCCATCTTGATGCCGTTCGGGGCGGTGGGCTTCACGCGTTCGCCGGTCGCCGTGTCGACGTACGGGATCTTTTTCTTGGCCACGTGCAGCGGCATTTGCGTGTCGGCAATGCGCCGTAGAAAGCTGGCGGTAAAGAAGTGATTGCAAATGTTGCCCGCGTTGAACGTGAGCTTGCCGTCGGTCGCATTACGTCGATTGGCCGTTTCGCTCGAGAGCTCACTGTACTCGACCACCTGGTACTTGCCTTTCACCTCACACACCACACCGACCGCCTCATCCGGCTGTACCTTCTCGATCACCTTCACGCCACAGTCGGCCTCTTTGCGGACACAATAGCCGATGAAAACTGGATCGGCAACTTTGATCAGTATGTTGTCCACACTGTGGGCGTGCAGATACTGGACGCCTGCCCGTTCCAGCTCGTCTAGTATGCCTTCGTCCTTGAGCGCCCGATAGATACCTCCGTTCCCATCCGGAGCGGTGGCCACTTTCCACTTTTCATCCAGCAGTATGCGTCCTTCGAAATCGACGCACGGAACACTGCGCTGTCGGAACATCCGTACCTGGTCGGCTGGCAGACCGAAGTAATCGTTTACCCGGAAGTAGTCGAGCGTTTCCGTGTGTGTATGCTCGCTGGTCATGATGTACCAGTGGATGCGACCGTCACCACCGGCCAACTGCTGCAGCTTCCGGATGCGTTCGGCTTGCAGCTGAAACAGTGACTTGCCCGACGGCAGTTGCACATTGTACGTGCCTTTCGGAGCGGTCGAACCGAGCCGGGTGCCTTGCCCACCGGCCAACAGTATTACACCAACACGGCCTGCCCGGATCTGTTCCAGTCCCGCCTGCCGCAAATCCTCCAGCTCCGCTTCCGTTGCCTCGGCAACCGATAGGTACCGTTCGCGAGCGAGCGGTTTCAGCAGCTCGTTCAAATCTTCCTTCGTCGACGTGGCGGTTGCCATGGCAAAGCGAAACGCTTCATCCAGCGCACCACAATCGACGCTATCGGACAGCGAATCCAGTAGCCTGGTCCGTTGCTCTTCCTTCAGCTCGTCCCAGAAAGCCAGCAAATGGTCCTGGTGCCATCGGGTCAGTTGTTCTGCTATCGTGGCGTACCTTTCACTCATCCTGAACACAGCAAACTTTTTCGACAGACAAACCGACTTGCGACCGTTTCGTTGCACAATGAATGCCACACTACAATGAAACCACCACCACCACCATCGAGTGGGTTGCTGCTGCTGCGTTGCAGGCGCGCCCGTTTCTCGGAGGCTTTCCGAGCCTGCCTGTCTTGTTGTTGGGGGTGGGGGATGTACGCGGCAACACGGAAGCGCGCGCTGCTGATGGTGATGATGATGATGATGACGAGTCTCGTCGGGCGGGCGGCTATCTCAGCATGACGGTCAGGACGCAGTCTATTTCACTTACGCCAACGCGAAAGGTATTTGTTTCGTGAAGGGGGAGAAGGGCAGCCTGTTTATCTGTGTGTGAATGTAAACAAGTTTTTGGTCGACCACCAGTGCTGCTGCTGCTGCTGCTGCTGTTCACTCCCAATTTTCTTCGCCTCCCAAAATTGCACAACCAAATGATCCAGTCCCTCCAGTCCAGTCTTTAGATCACGTTTAGTAGAAGGACAGCAACTTAACAACCGGCACTGCTCACAGGGAACTAGAAACCGTTTTACCACGCAAAATGAAACAACTCATTGTGAACTGCATGAGGGTAGAATACTTTTTTTTTTAACAGAAGACACGTTTACCAACACGTTTTTGACAGCGGCATATTGATAACGTTTTGACAGCTACACCACCCCAACTCATCTCACGCACACAGTAGTGTACGGAAAACATGTTCACTAATTGTTTTGTGTTTTTTTTTGGTAATATCTAATTTTCAGGTCATACATTCCACTACAAGAGGTTCGGAACATCATATGAAATTGTAAGTAACATCTTTCACAACTACTAATTAAAAATATCATATCGTTTGCTATATTGAATAATGTTTATTGCCAAAAATGTAGTAATGATCAATGCACAAACGATGCGTGTTATCCACTTTTATGCGTACCACAAACCTGTAGAACGCAAATTACTTCTTGTTACCCTTCTTTTTTCCGCTCGCAGCAGGCCCAGCCACAGGTATACCGGTCAGACTGGCCAGTTTTTGCTTCAGCGAAAGCAACAGCGATACCTCCGGCTGCCACACGGACTTATCCGTGCTGGATTCCTTCAGCTTGCGCACCTTACTGCCTTGTTGGGCGATTTCCTCTTCCAGAGCTTTTATATCGGCAGGAGCAGTAGTGGTGGTGGTTGCCACAGGTTTTGCGGTATTACTATTGTTGGGTATCTTTTCTCCCGGAGCTGCCGGTGCACTCTCGGACGTCCGGGGCTGACTTAGCGATTGCAGTTGCTTCTTGAGCTCGAGTAAAACGTTAACCTCCGGTTGCCAGACCGTCCGGTCGGCACCACTCGATTTTATCTTGCGCACCTTGGCCGCCTGCTCGTCGACAGCCTTTTGGGCGTCTTTCAGTGAGCCGAAGGTTCCTGTTGGTGGCGCGGACGCCTGCACTGGGGCAGTAGCCGCCTTTACCGCCTGCTGTTGCTGGCCACCATATTTCTGTTTTAGTTCCTCGATTTTCGAGTCTTCGATCTTGGTGAATAGAACGGTCGGTTTGCCAATACGATGGCCCGTCGCCACGCAAAATGAAACAACTCATTGTGAACTGCATGAGGGTAGAATACTTTTTTTTAACAGAAGACACGTTTACCAACACGTTTTTGACAGCGGCATATTGATAACGTTTTGACAGCTACACCACCCCAACTCATCTCACGCACACAGTAGTGTACGGAAAACATGTTCACTAATTGTTAATGTGTTTTTTTTGGTAATATCTAATTTTCAGGTCATACATTCCACTACAAGAGGTTCGGAACATCATATGAAATTGTAAGTAACATCTTTCACAACTACTAATTAAAAATATCATATCGTTTGCTATATTGAATAATGTTTATTGCCAAAAATGTAGTAATGATCAATGCACAAACGATGCGTGTTATCCACTTTTATGCGTACCACAAACCTGTAGAACGCAAATTACTTCTTGTTACCCTTCTTTTTTCCGCTCGCAGCAGGCCCAGCCACAGGTATACCGGTCAGACTGGCCAGTTTTTGCTTCAGCGAAAGCAACAGCGATACCTCCGGCTGCCACACGGACTTATCCGTGCTGGATTCCTTCAGCTTGCGCACCTTACTGCCTTGTTGGGCGATTTCCTCTTCCAGAGCTTTTATATCGGCAGGAGCAGTAGTGGTGGTGGTTGCCACAGGTTTTGCGGTATTACTATTGTTGGGTATCTTTTCTCCCGGAGCTGCCGGTGCACTCTCGGACGTCCGGGGCTGACTTAGCGATTGCAGTTGCTTCTTGAGCTCGAGTAAAACGTTAACCTCCGGTTGCCAGACCGTCCGGTCGGCACCACTCGATTTTATCTTGCGCACCTTGGCCGCCTGCTCGTCGACAGCCTTTTGGGCGTCTTTCAGTGAGCCGAAGGTTCCTGTTGGTGGCGCGGACGCCTGCACTGGGGCAGTAGCCGCCTTTACCGCCTGCTGTTGCTGGCCACCATATTTCTGTTTTAGTTCCTCGATTTTCGAGTCTTCGATCTTGGTGAATAGAACGGTCGGTTTGCCAATACGATGGCCCGTCGGTAGAAGCGTCCGGATTAGTGGCTTGCTGTGGAAAGGGAAAAAACGCGTTTAAATTATGTGACTTTACATTATGGAATTCATTCTCTTGGTTCTCTTGGAGCGTACGTACTCGGAATTAATGAATCCGCCACGAACATTCAGCTGACTGTACATATTCCGCGCCGTCGTGGGCATGAACGGGAATATAAGCGTCGATAGCAGACCTACAAATAAAAGCGATGGTTTCGAATGAGAAACACCTGGCCCGCACAGTTCGTCCATCATCTGTCTTCTACTCACAGGCAAAGTTACAGCACAGACCAATCACCGTGCCGGCGCGCGCTTTCTGATCATCCGTGCCCTTCACCTTCACCCAGGGTTCCTCCGACTGCATTAGCTGATTGCCGTAGCGCGAAATTTGCAGCAAATGCCGGATTCCGTCGCGCATGCGAGCCTTCTCCATCTGGTTAACGTATCCCTTCAGTTCCCGGTTGATCAGCGCCAGCAGCGTGTAATCCTCCTCGGTCAGCGTCATCACCGGGACGGTGGAGTCAAAGAATTTCTCGCAAAACACAAGCGCCCGATTGAAAAAGTTGCCCAAATTCTTAAGCAACTCACTGTTGTTGCGCGCCTGCAGGTCACTCCAGCTGAAGGAAGAATCCTGCCCTTCCGGCCGTGCAGCACCGAGATAGAAGCGCCACACGTCGGCCGGAATGCCCGTGTCTTGGGCATCGTTGCCAAACACGCCTATGCCGCGACTCTTGCTAAACTTGCCATCCTCGTAGTTGAGATACTCGGTGGCCATTATGTGCGACACCAGCGTGTACCCTTTGTCCGCTGCCAGCAACGAGGCAGGAAACATCACCGAATGGAACGGCACGTTGTCCTTCGCCATGAACTGATACAGATCGACCTTCGCGCCGGTCTTGGGCGTGTCCGGTTGCCACCACTGCTTCCACTCCTTGCAGTACCGGCTGGTAATGGAAATGTATCCGATCGGTGCATCGAACCACACGTAAAACACCTTGTTTTCGTAGCCCTCGAGGGGCACGGGAATGCCCCACTTAAGATCGCGCGTAATGCACCGTGACTTGAGTCCTTCCTTCAACCAAGCCCGTGTAATTACGCGCGCATTGTGCGTCCACCCGGGCTCGGAACGATCCACCCATTCCCGTAGCGTTGGCTCGATTTTTGGCAGATCGAGAAAGAATTGGTTCGAATCACGAATGACGGGCGAGGAGTTGCACATTTTGCAACGTGGCCGAAGCAGCTCGATCGCATTTACCAGCTTTCCGCAGCCATCGCACTGATCACCGCGTGCATCCTCATACCCACAGCCCGGATGGGGACACGTGCCTTCCACAAACCGATCCGCCAGATAGCGATCACACTTCTGGCACAGCAACTGTTCCACCGAGCGCGTTTCGATGTATCCGGTGGCGTACAGGTCCTTAAATATTTCCTGCACGATGCGCGTCTGCTCGGTCGTCGTTGTGCGGCCAAAGTAATCGAACCCGATCCCGAACCATCGGTAGATCGAGTTGTGGATGTCAAAATATTTGTCGCAAATCTGCCGTGGAGTAAGACCCTCCGCGAGTGCCTTCGTTTCCGTGGCCGTACCGTACTCATCCGTTCCACCGATGTAGAGCGTGTTGTAACCGCAGAGTCGCGAGTAGCGAGCGAAAATATCCGCCGACAGCACACATCCGACAATGTTTCCCAGATGCGGCACATTGTTCACGTACGGCAGGGCGGATGTGATGAGATTGTTCTTCTGGGCCGGCTTTGGCAGTACGATTCTCGGCTCATCGCGCACAGCACGATCGTCCACTTCGCTGAATGCTGCCCTTGCTGCTTCGATTTCTTCCCGCTGCACAGTTTCGGCAATGTTTGCGGACGTGTCAGCAAGCAGTTCACCCTCGAAATCGGCAATTTCCGGATTCAGTACGATGTGATGCAATCCACCGTACCGATTGCTGTGCTGCAGCGAGGCAAAGCTGAGATCTTTCAACGGTAGCACGGCCAGTGCCGATTGAACCTCGGGAAGGGCCGTAATCTGACGATACCAGCGCAGCAGATTGTCAATGTTCACCGCACCCTTAAGCGTACCGTCCGGCGCGAGCAGACTCCAGACGGCCACATCGGCACTGCTGATTTTGTCGCCCGTTAAGAACGTACTACCGCTCAAACAATCATCCAGCATTTTTACCAGCGTGTTCAAGATCGGTTTCGTGTTCGGATCGGCACGGGATCCAACGGCCATGTTGTGGGTTAAAGCCGGTGCCAATCGCTTCGAGGACCATTCGAGCCATTCGTCTCGCTGCACCACCTTGGACACATCTTCACCCGTCAGCAGATATTTAGCCGCCACGTCCGTGGAAAACAGCTGCACTCCGTTGTCCAGCTGAAGGATGGGAAGATGCTTCATATCGCCCAGGGCCGGATCTAAGGGATGGGGATCAACAAACACAACCCGTCAGAACCCGTGCGCTTGCAGCAACTATCTTGCTTCCACTACATACCGCCGAGTGTGACATGCTTAACCTCCACGTTGGTTTTGGCCAAATTTGCACAAATTAGCAGCTTCAGCCCGAACGGGTTGCCAGTGTTGGTGTAGATGATCATCTTTCCCAAGTGCCCTGCCTCTATGACGATTGCAGCGGATTCACACCAGACCTA
>KZ062534.1:128301-138636 GCA_002091835.1 Anopheles maculatus | reverse complement strand
CTGTCGGGGGCCAACCAACGGTGCTATCGTTGCCTCGAGCGAGGTCATCTTGCTCGTAAGTGCTCTGGTTTGGATCGCTCCAATATATGCCTGCGTTGTGGCGAGACATCGCACAAGGCAGCTTCGTGTCCTAACCTTGGCCAAGCACCTTGGCTTGTGGTGGTCGACATCGTTTTGCAGCTGTAGAATGTCGATGGAAGTCAACTGTACCACCATCGTTATAATGGAAATTTTACAGATCAACATAAATAACAGCCAGGATGCGCAGAACCTTGTGTTCAATAAGGTGAAAACGGAGCGGGTTGATGTCTTGCTCCTCGCTGAGATTTATTGTGTCCCACTTAATAATGGTAATTGGGCCACTGACTGTGACAAGCGGGCGGCCATCGTCACCACCGGCCACCGGTTTCCGATTCAGCGAGTGAGGAGTGTCGCAGTCCCAGGAGTTGTAGCGGTAGACGTTGGAGGCGTCTGTATCATCGCCTGTTACTTACCGCCATCTTACGGTCTGTCACAGTTTGAAGAGACCCTTGAAAGGATCGACGTTCTAGCTCAAGGACACCCCAGGGTCGTTGTGGCAGGCGATTTCAATGCCAAGCACACAGCATGGGGGAGCGGAAGAATCTGTCCAAAGGGAGAAGCTCTCCTTCAGCTGGTCGACCACCTTGGGCTAGAGGTCCTCAACACCGGATCCACGCCGACTTTTCGAGGGAACGCAGTTGCGCGGGCCAGCATACCAGATGTCAGTTTTGCCTCAAGGAACATCGTCCGGACCGATCTGGAGACTGATCCATGTCGCCGTTGGAGAGTGCTACCTGATTTTAGTTACAGCGACCATCGCTACATTCGGGCTGCTGCTGCTGCTGCTGCTGCTGCTGCTGCTGCTGCTGCTGCTGCTGCTGCTGCTGCTGCTGCTGCTGCTGCTGCTGCTGCTGCTGCTGCTGCTGCTGCTGCTGCTGCTGCTGCTGCTGCTGCTGCTGCTGCTGCTGCTGCTGCTGCTGCTGCTGCTGCTGCTGCTGCTGCTGCTGCTGCTGCTGCTGCTGCTGCTGCTGCTGCTGCTGCTGCTGCTGCTGCTGCTGCTGCTGCTGCTGCTGCTGCTGCTGCTGCTGCTGCTGCTGCTGCTGCTGCTGCTGCTGCTGCTGCTGCTGCTGCTGCTGCTGCTGCTGCTGCTGCTGCTGCTGCTGCTGCTGCTGCTGCTGCTGCTGCTGCTGCTGCTGCTGCTGCTGCTGCTGCTGCTGCTGCTGCTGCTGCTGCTGCTGCTGCTGCTGCTGCTGCTGCTGCTGCTGCTGCTGCTGCTGCTGCTGCTGCTGCTGCTGCTGCTGCTGCTGCTGCTGCTGCTGCTGCTGCTGCTGCTGCTGCTGCTGCTGCTGCTGCTGCTGCTGCTGCTGCTGCTGCTGCTGCTGCTGCTGCTGCTGCTGCTGCTGCTGCTGCTGCTGCTGCTGCTGCTGCTGCTGCTGCTGCTGCTGCTGCTGCTGCTGCTGCTGCTGCTGCTGCTGCTGCTGCTGCTGCTGCTGCTGCTGCTGCTGCTGCTGCTGCTGCTGCTGCTGCTGCTGCTGCTGCTGCTGCTGCTGCTGCTGCTGCTGCTGCTGCTGCTGCTGCTGCTGCTGCTGCTGCTGCTGCTGCTGCTGCTGCTGCTGCTGCTGCTGCTGCTGCTGCTGCTGCTGCTGCTGCTGCTGCTGCTGCTGCTGCTGCTGCTGCTGCTGCTGCTGCTGCTGCTGCTGCTGCTGCTGCTGCTGCTGCTGCTGCTGCTGCTGCTGCTGCTGCTGCTGCTGCTGCTGCTGCTGCTGCTGCTGCTGCTGCTGCTGCTGCTGCTGCTGCTGCTGCTGCTGCTGCTGCTGCTGCTGCTGCTGCTGCTGCTGCTGCTGCTGCTGCTGCTGCTGCTGCTGCTGCTGCTGCTGCTGCTGCTGCTGCTGCTGCTGCTGCTGCTGCTGCTGCTGCTGCTGCTGCTGCTGCTGCTGCTGCTGCTGCTGCTGCTGCTGCTGCTGCTGCTGCTGCTGCTGCTGCTGCTGCTGCTGCTGCTGCTGCTGCTGCTGCTGCTGCTGCTGCTGCTGCTGCTGCTGCTGCTGCTGCTGCTGCTGCTGCTGCTGCTGCTGCTGCTGCTGCTGCTGCTGCTGCTGCTGCTGCTGCTGCTGCTGCTGCTGCTGCTGCTGCTGCTGCTGCTGCTGCTGCTGCTGCTGCTGCTGCTGCTGCTGCTGCTGCTGCTGCTGCTGCTGCTGCTGCTGCTGCTGCTGCTGCTGCTGCTGCTGCTGCTGCTGCTGCTGCTGCTGCTGCTGCTGCTGCTGCTGCTGCTGCTGCTGCTGCTGCTGCTGCTGCTGCTGCTGCTGCTGCTGCTGCTGCTGCTGCTGCTGCTGCTGCTGCTGCTGCTGCTGCTGCTGCTGCTGCTGCTGCTGCTGCTGCTGCTGCTGCTGCTGCTGCTGCTGCTGCTGCTGCTGCTGCTGCTGCTGCTGCTGCTGCTGCTGCTGCTGCTGCTGCTGCTGCTGCTGCTGCTGCTGCTGCTGCTGCTGCTGCTGCTGCTGCTGCTGCTGCTGCTGCTGCTGCTGCTGCTGCTGCTGCTGCTGCTGCTGCTGCTGCTGCTGCTGCTGCTGCTGCTGCTGCTGCTGCTGCTGCTGCTGCTGCTGCTGCTGCTGCTGCTGCTGCTGCTGCTGCTGCTGCTGCTGCTGCTGCTGCTGCTGCTGCTGCTGCTGCTGCTGCTGCTGCTGCTGCTGCTGCTGCTGCTGCTGCTGCTGCTGCTGCTGCTGCTGCTGCTGCTGCTGCTGCTGCTGCTGCTGCTGCTGCTGCTGCTGCTGCTGCTGCTGCTGCTGCTGCTGCTGCTGCTGCTGCTGCTGCTGCTGCTGCTGCTGCTGCTGCTGCTGCTGCTGCTGCTGCTGCTGCTGCTGCTGCTGCTGCTGCTGCTGCTGCTGCTGCTGCTGCTGCTGCTGCTGCTGCTGCTGCTGCTGCTGCTGCTGCTGCTGCTGCTGCTGCTGCTGCTGCTGCTGCTGCTGCTGCTGCTGCTGCTGCTGCTGCTGCTGCTGCTGCTGCTGCTGCTGCTGCTGCTGCTGCTGCTGCTGCTGCTGCTGCTGCTGCTGCTGCTGCTGCTGCTGCTGCTGCTGCTGCTGCTGCTGCTGCTGCTGCTGCTGCTGCTGCTGCTGCTGCTGCTGCTGCTGCTGCTGCTGCTGCTGCTGCTGCTGCTGCTGCTGCTGCTGCTGCTGCTGCTGCTGCTGCTGCTGCTGCTGCTGCTGCTGCTGCTGCTGCTGCTGCTGCTGCTGCTGCTGCTGCTGCTGCTGCTGCTGCTGCTGCTGCTGCTGCTGCTGCTGCTGCTGCTGCTGCTGCTGCTGCTGCTGCTGCTGCTGCTGCTGCTGCTGCTGCTGCTGCTGCTGCTGCTGCTGCTGCTGCTGCTGCTGCTGCTGCTGCTGCTGCTGCTGCTGCTGCTGCTGCTGCTGCTGCTGCTGCTGCTGCTGCTGCTGCTGCTGCTGCTGCTGCTGCTGCTGCTGCTGCTGCTGCTGCTGCTGCTGCTGCTGCTGCTGCTGCTGCTGCTGCTGCTGCTGCTGCTGCTGCTGCTGCTGCTGCTGCTGCTGCTGCTGCTGCTGCTGCTGCTGCTGCTGCTGCTGCTGCTGCTGCTGCTGCTGCTGCTGCTGCTGCTGCTGCTGCTGCTGCTGCTGCTGCTGCTGCTGCTGCTGCTGCTGCTGCTGCTGCTGCTGCTGCTGCTGCTGCTGCTGCTGCTGCTGCTGCTGCTGCTGCTGCTGCTGCTGCTGCTGCTGCTGCTGCTGCTGCTGCTGCTGCTGCTGCTGCTGCTGCTGCTGCTGCTGCTGCTGCTGCTGCTGCTGCTGCTGCTGCTGCTGCTGCTGCTGCTGCTGCTGCTGCTGCTGCTGCTGCTGCTGCTGCTGCTGCTGCTGCTGCTGCTGCTGCTGCTGCTGCTGCTGCTGCTGCTGCTGCTGCTGCTGCTGCTGCTGCTGCTGCTGCTGCTGCTGCTGCTGCTGCTGCTGCTGCTGCTGCTGCTGCTGCTGCTGCTGCTGCTGCTGCTGCTGCTGCTGCTGCTGCTGCTGCTGCTGCTGCTGCTGCTGCTGCTGCTGCTGCTGCTGCTGCTGCTGCTGCTGCTGCTGCTGCTGCTGCTGCTGCTGCTGCTGCTGCTGCTGCTGCTGCTGCTGCTGCTGCTGCTGCTGCTGCTGCTGCTGCTGCTGCTGCTGCTGCTGCTGCTGCTGCTGCTGCTGCTGCTGCTGCTGCTGCTGCTGCTGCTGCTGCTGCTGCTGCTGCTGCTGCTGCTGCTGCTGCTGCTGCTGCTGCTGCTGCTGCTGCTGCTGCTGCTGCTGCTGCTGCTGCTGCTGCTGCTGCTGCTGCTGCTGCTGCTGCTGCTGCTGCTGCTGCTGCTGCTGCTGCTGCTGCTGCTGCTGCTGCTGCTGCTGCTGCTGCTGCTGCTGCTGCTGCTGCTGCTGCTGCTGCTGCTGCTGCTGCTGCTGCTGCTGCTGCTGCTGCTGCTGCTGCTGCTGCTGCTGCTGCTGCTGCTGCTGCTGCTGCTGCTGCTGCTGCTGCTGCTGCTGCTGCTGCTGCTGCTGCTGCTGCTGCTGCTGCTGCTGCTGCTGCTGCTGCTGCTGCTGCTGCTGCTGCTGCTGCTGCTGCTGCTGCTGCTGCTGCTGCTGCTGCTGCTGCTGCTGCTGCTGCTGCTGCTGCTGCTGCTGCTGCTGCTGCTGCTGCTGCTGCTGCTGCTGCTGCTGCTGCTGCTGCTGCTGCTGCTGCTGCTGCTGCTGCTGCTGCTGCTGCTGCTGCTGCTGCTGCTGCTGCTGCTGCTGCTGCTGCTGCTGCTGCTGCTGCTGCTGCTGCTGCTGCTGCTGCTGCTGCTGCTGCTGCTGCTGCTGCTGCTGCTGCTGCTGCTGCTGCTGCTGCTGCTGCTGCTGCTGCTGCTGCTGCTGCTGCTGCTGCTGCTGCTGCTGCTGCTGCTGCTGCTGCTGCTGCTGCTGCTGCTGCTGCTGCTGCTGCTGCTGCTGCTGCTGCTGCTGCTGCTGCTGCTGCTGCTGCTGCTGCTGCTGCTGCTGCTGCTGCTGCTGCTGCTGCTGCTGCTGCTGCTGCTGCTGCTGCTGCTGCTGCTGCTGCTGCTGCTGCTGCTGCTGCTGCTGCTGCTGCTGCTGCTGCTGCTGCTGCTGCTGCTGCTGCTGCTGCTGCTGCTGCTGCTGCTGCTGCTGCTGCTGCTGCTGCTGCTGCTGCTGCTGCTGCTGCTGCTGCTGCTGCTGCTGCTGCTGCTGCTGCTGCTGCTGCTGCTGCTGCTGCTGCTGCTGCTGCTGCTGCTGCTGCTGCTGCTGCTGCTGCTGCTGCTGCTGCTGCTGCTGCTGCTGCTGCTGCTGCTGCTGCTGCTGCTGCTGCTGCTGCTGCTGCTGCTGCTGCTGCTGCTGCTGCTGCTGCTGCTGCTGCTGCTGCTGCTGCTGCTGCTGCTGCTGCTGCTGCTGCTGCTGCTGCTGCTGCTGCTGCTGCTGCTGCTGCTGCTGCTGCTGCTGCTGCTGCTGCTGCTGCTGCTGCTGCTGCTGCTGCTGCTGCTGCTGCTGCTGCTGCTGCTGCTGCTGCTGCTGCTGCTGCTGCTGCTGCTGCTGCTGCTGCTGCTGCTGCTGCTGCTGCTGCTGCTGCTGCTGCTGCTGCTGCTGCTGCTGCTGCTGCTGCTGCTGCTGCTGCTGCTGCTGCTGCTGCTGCTGCTGCTGCTGCTGCTGCTGCTGCTGCTGCTGCTGCTGCTGCTGCTGCTGCTGCTGCTGCTGCTGCTGCTGCTGCTGCTGCTGCTGCTGCTGCTGCTGCTGCTGCTGCTGCTGCTGCTGCTGCTGCTGCTGCTGCTGCTGCTGCTGCTGCTGCTGCTGCTGCTGCTGCTGCTGCTGCTGCTGCTGCTGCTGCTGCTGCTGCTGCTGCTGCTGCTGCTGCTGCTGCTGCTGCTGCTGCTGCTGCTGCTGCTGCTGCTGCTGCTGCTGCTGCTGCTGCTGCTGCTGCTGCTGCTGCTGCTGCTGCTGCTGCTGCTGCTGCTGCTGCTGCTGCTGCTGCTGCTGCTGCTGCTGCTGCTGCTGCTGCTGCTGCTGCTGCTGCTGCTGCTGCTGCTGCTGCTGCTGCTGCTGCTGCTGCTGCTGCTGCTGCTGCTGCTGCTGCTGCTGCTGCTGCTGCTGCTGCTGCTGCTGCTGCTGCTGCTGCTGCTGCTGCTGCTGCTGCTGCTGCTGCTGCTGCTGCTGCTGCTGCTGCTGCTGCTGCTGCTGCTGCTGCTGCTGCTGCTGCTGCTGCTGCTGCTGCTGCTGCTGCTGCTGCTGCTGCTGCTGCTGCTGCTGCTGCTGCTGCTGCTGCTGCTGCTGCTGCTGCTGCTGCTGCTGCTGCTGCTGCTGCTGCTGCTGCTGCTGCTGCTGCTGCTGCTGCTGCTGCTGCTGCTGCTGCTGCTGCTGCTGCTGCTGCTGCTGCTGCTGCTGCTGCTGCTGCTGCTGCTGCTGCTGCTGCTGCTGCTGCTGCTGCTGCTGCTGCTGCTGCTGCTGCTGCTGCTGCTGCTGCTGCTGCTGCTGCTGCTGCTGCTGCTGCTGCTGCTGCTGCTGCTGCTGCTGCTGCTGCTGCTGCTGCTGCTGCTGCTGCTGCTGCTGCTGCTGCTGCTGCTGCTGCTGCTGCTGCTGCTGCTGCTGCTGCTGCTGCTGCTGCTGCTGCTGCTGCTGCTGCTGCTGCTGCTGCTGCTGCTGCTGCTGCTGCTGCTGCTGCTGCTGCTGCTGCTGCTGCTGCTGCTGCTGCTGCTGCTGCTGCTGCTGCTGCTGCTGCTGCTGCTGCTGCTGCTGCTGCTGCTGCTGCTGCTGCTGCTGCTGCTGCTGCTGCTGCTGCTGCTGCTGCTGCTGCTGCTGCTGCTGCTGCTGCTGCTGCTGCTGCTGCTGCTGCTGCTGCTGCTGCTGCTGCTGCTGCTGCTGCTGCTGCTGCTGCTGCTGCTGCTGCTGCTGCTGCTGCTGCTGCTGCTGCTGATGATGATGATGGGTTTGGCTTTGAAGGGTATTTTGACTTAGCCCTACTCCAATCCCTGACTGGTGTAGGTCACCAGATGTCGCCTGACCAATCCCGTCAATAAATGACGCCAGTAGGGTCACCAAATTTTCACGCTCCTGGCGCTCTCGACAAAGCTCGTCACGTAGCTTCGACAGCTCCTCGCAAGCTGCAGTTTCACGGCTACGCGCTTCTTCTCCGTTGACTTGCATTAAATAACGTAGGCCACTTACTTCCTCGTGCATTCGTTCAAGATTTTTATTCAGCCGCTCATTTTCTCTGCTGCGCTCCTCCAATTGGCTGCGCAACATTTCTACCTCCTTCGTGTCCCATGCCGCCGACGACACCAACGAAGATACTTTTCCTCCTCCCGCTACACTGCAGCGAGTCATGGCCACTTTCTTTGCTATTGTGGGAATTTTTGTAATTCCTCCACTATCTCCAGCATCTACGGACGCTATCCGAGGACGTAATTCACATTTTATCCTCTCCATTGCTCCCTTTCTAGTTGTTACCATTTCGCACTCTTTAGCGCACTGATAATTATTCATACACAGTGTAGAACTCCAATTTTTTTTTTAAAATTATCGTATTTTTGATCAAAAATTGATTCGAAAGCAGGAGCACAGAAAGAAACACATCTTAACCGAGTGCTACAATCTAAGGAGTGAAGCCAATTTTGGGTAAGAGCTTAGGAGATCTCTTGCTAGTCAAGCGTTAAGCAGTCGAACATAACATAAAACATAAAAAAGATAAAATCTGTAACACCTGCAAATGTATGTCTACATCCTTTTCAACTCATCCGTATTATCCTGAAGCCCTGCATTGTCTGTTCCTCCAATGCATCGGCATCCGAAAGGATGAGCTTGATTAGACTCTCAATCAGGACAGAGGCTGCGTAGCGTCTGCTGTATTATCCTTTTATTTATCCTTTCTCCAAGTACCAGCCGCTTGGAGGACCTTGAGCCTTTAATAGCTTAGCCTTTAAGCATCTCGAAGCATCGGAAATCCCTTGCTGCTTGCACGATAAATGAGCATGAAGATAAAGTTGCCCAAAGAAAAAGGGTGGTGCGATTGTGTTAAACTGCCGAAACCGAATCACGGGGGTCTCTCAAGTGGGTACGTTTAGCATTTAGCAAAGCCACACACACTGGCAGCGGTGTGGAAGGAATCTTCATGCATCCTTTTCGTTCTCCGTCGTTTTTTTTTCTTCTTCCCGGTTCTGTCTGCTGAGAGTAGTTGCCGGAGGTCGTCTGGGAAGAAAGTTTGAGTGGTTGAAATTGTTTGTGGTTTTCGGGTCAAAATCCGAAATACCGAAAGGATATTCGGCAAAGTGGATTAGGACGCCTCGGGTCCGGGTTGTCCGAAAAGGTGCGCTGCTTATCGACCTCGCTGCATCTTGGTCCTCCAAGGAGCTGTGCGCATGAATGTGTTTTGTTTGTTTGTTTGTTTGTTAATTTGCTGCTTAATACTTTAAGAAGTTTTGAGCCAGGATAGGAAGCCATAGGAAGCTCTCTTCATGATGCTGATGCTGATGATGGTGTGGTGTGAAATGTTTGTTTATTTGTTCGGTACTTGGCAAATCAACTGCTGCTACCTTCTTCTTGGAACCAGTCTTGCGATGCAGCAAGGGTAGTCACTTTAAAGGGTAGCATGTGTGCCAAATTGTAGCATTAAACCAGGGCCTCTTATAGTATGCAGACGTTTGTTGCTAATAATTTCCCAACGAGCCTCCATAAGACGATTCATTCAACGAAAATCAACCTACGAGGCGCCGCACACAACCAAACCGAAAAGCAATTTAAGTTTTAAAGCCAGTTTTAAAAGCGCAAAAAGTTTTATCTTCCCCGATCGTTCGCCGATCTCCATCATGCAGACCCTTTAAGACTCACCCCCAGGCCACCAATTACTTACTATCGGCCAATTTAATTTCCTACCCAAAAATTTACAACTCCGTCCGCGCCCGCCGGGAATGCACTTGTGCATGTAGTGCTAACTTTCGCCTCCGTATCTATATCAGGGAGCCATTCATCAAAATCCGTGCCTTCCTGCTAGAGCGGCGGGGGGTTGCCGTCGTGCGAGCCAGCAAATGGAAGGCAAGTAAATAGTGCGCTAGTGTAGGATAAATTAATTAAAACGTTTGCAATCCACCACTTGCCTCGGCGAAACTGCACCTGCACGAGGAAGTTCTGCATCCCAGAAGCGTTGGTGCTGCCACACCGCCCGGTTTTGTGTGGCGCTTTGTCCTAGTGCAGTCTCAGAGTGCACGGTACGCTGGCGTCGATTGAAGGCTATATGGGTGTTGCTGGTGTGTAATTCATCCTATGTTTTAGCTACTGTTTTAGCTTGTTGTTATGTTGTGCTGTTGGTTCTCAACCTTCTACTATTCCTCCCATGTTTTTTTTTTGTTAGGTTTTGTGGCTCAACTCAGCTCAGTTTGTTGGTAATAGTATACACTAGCGTTTTTTTTGCTCACTTGTTTTTCCTTCTCATTTAACATACAAACATGGGAAACGTTTGCTTTACCGGGAGAAGGTATCGAGAATAAGCTGCTGATGTGTCGCCTTCATCCTCTTTCTCTCTCTCCAGACCGTAGCGAGTTCCTTGGTGAGTCCTGTGAGCTTGTTTTTATTTTTGGAGATGCGATAGGAGGGAAAAGTTTTGAATCCCATTTACCGCCCTGCTCTCCTAGGTCTGGCGTGTGTGAGTGTGTACCGAGGTGGAAGAAGACGTAGCGGAAATTGCTGGAACTTGCTACCATCACATAACCTCGTCCAGGAAAACCTCGATAAAAGGGGGTTAGTAGAGTAACAAGATCCCTGTGTAGGTGGCAGGAGTTCATTTAGCACCTTGGTGAGGAAGACTGAAGGACCAGAGCGCTGAGACCATCTCGTGAGATTCTTGCACACCGAGCAGACATTCGACGAGTTTGAAGTATTCCCTCATTCAAAACATCCCACACTGTTTCTAGGCACTCCCTGTGCCCTGTGTCCAGAAGCGTGCGGCCGTATCTAGTTCTTGAGTAGCAACATCATCAGGCAATGGTTGCGTTTCGATGGTGGCACGATCGGGGTTACTTGAGGCAGATCCTTAGGCCACCAGCACCAGCAAACCCGTGTGCAGTTTCTCATTTACAGTTTGAAATTTTAATTAAATAATTTTGAAGTTTGAAGCCTGCAGCTATTTTTCACCGCTTGCCAAAACGATGTATGAATTTAATGGGCGACCGGGCGCGGAATCTTCCCCCCATATCTATCTTTGCCAGTGGGAAAATCCATACTCTCCATCCCGGCTGTGAGTAACCCCCGAGTGACGGGGTCCGAGAGAACGCTGGGCAATCAACACGGGAGGTTCTGTCGGCTGGATTAGTCTGGCCGCCGAGGCTCGGGT
>KZ062534.1:87591-120049 GCA_002091835.1 Anopheles maculatus | reverse complement strand
GTGCCCCTCGGATCCACACACTTCCGTGCTCTATTGAAGTGCACGAAACGAACCGAACTGGATGTTTGTTTCGTGCGCTACACATGCGTGAGCGGCCATTAAATCGAGCTAGTGGAATCGGGCGGGGAGCGTCATCATCTATAATGCACACGGGCGAAACAACCGTGTCTCCACTTCATGGTGATGAGGCCTCGAGCCATCTTCACTGCCGAGAAGGACATTACACACACACACATAAAGCTCAACTAATCATCGAGATAATGGGCCCTAATTGAACGTGCCCTGCTTCTGGACATGGGCTTTGACCACATGACATGTTCTCGGTATGATTAACAATTAATCTTATTTGCTAATGAATGATTGACCATTTTGGTTCCCCGTGTGCCTGGATGGGACCGTCGATGGGCATCATCGATCCGGTTTTCCGTCCGTGGGAGTTTTGTCCGTGGACACGATGGATGGTGCACGCGAGTCTTGCAATTCTAGCGATAATCGATTGGAGTTAGGGAGTGAAGTTGTGAGTCCGATGTCCGTTCAAGAAAAGGGTATAGGGACATGCAACGAAAGAGAGCACCATTAGAGAGGCTAGTAACTTGAGTAAGCTGTCTAGTGGAATCAAGATAAATGAAGCTGTCATCGTCTGTTGCTTGTCGATGGTTTTAAGAATCATTTCCTTATTGTAATGATCATGCTGCCGGAAGTTCGCATATATTTTCGCGTCATTTAACCTAAACCTAGACCTAAGAATTCTTGATGGTAAACTATAAAACTTAAATCCCCGGATATTGTGTCTTGGCCGTCGTAGCAATTGCAGACACAATTGGGAAGAAAATCTTCACATCCACACCGGGTCCTCTCACCATATAAGTCATCACACAACCTCCCCGAGATGATCGTTTATCGTTATCTCGCATCTTTATTTACCCATCGGGGAAAACAAGATAATTTGTGCCGAACCAAGCGAGACCAGCGGAAGCGTACCCGAAGGCTACTAAAACCAGCAAATCACGTTCGCCTGCTCTCGGCTAATCGTTCTCATCGTTCATAATTGTTCACTTCCTCCTACCTACAAAACGGCATGTGCGTGTGCTCCAACCCGCCCTCCTACATTCCGTCTCCCTAATCCCCATTGCACCCTGAGAGGTGAAGTTCCCGCCACGAACACGTGCTGCCAATCATTTGTGTGGGCTTTCTTCTGGCACTGGGTGGTAGCAAAAGCAATAGGAAAGAAGTCCTCAAATCTCATCTTCACGTTTCATTTCTGCCAACTCATCGCGCGCTGCTCATCACACTCAGCCGGGGGATAAAATCTCTCTGAAACGGAGGCGCAGCGCAGGTTTTCCTTCCGTTCGGTGTCGATTGCATCGCCGTTCCCTGGCCTGGCCTGGTCCGTCAGGTGTTCAGGGTTTCCCGTATGGGGATGAGTCAGCTGTTTCCTGTCAGCGTCCGCGTCCATTCACACCTTTTTGCTGGCCCCGCTCTGGCAGCCGCTACCAGTTTTCTACTGTTTTTTCCTCCTGCTTCCAATTACTATTTTCATCTCGTGTGCTGCTCTCTCCATCTGCTGCTCAGCACTTTGGTACGTGCGAACTTTTCAATAATAAACCCTCCTGGCCCGGTGTTGCGTTGGTTTCTTCGGATTCCGATTAACGAGAGCGATTGCTCTAGGGGGCCAGGGAAGAGGTTGCAAGTCTAGCAACGGATGCACGGGGTGGAACAATTATGGTGCCCTTTCCAGCGATTGCCAGGGTCTGGGTCGAGCGAAATCGTTTAGGGAAAAACTGTCTGCTACTCGCTTATGCAACTAGACGAACCGGGAAGACATGTGTGCGTTAACTAGCGAGCAGGACAAGGCCCAAGGAACACGATCGAATCAAAGATGTTTTATCTCTCGCTCGCACGTTGCCGGGGGATTTTTTTTTTGCTCGTGAAACGATCTACAAAACGATGAGAATTATCGTTATTATTATTAAGGATGATTTATCACATTTTATATCATCCCTCGTTGCGTTGCCGCTACCACGCAGTCGTCGCTTCGCCTGCACGCTGCAATGATTGCTGATTTTTGTGTTGCTCGTTCGTCCGTTCTCGCTTTTCCCAACCCGGGTACGGTTTTCCCGGGTCTTCCCGGTACAAAACGACGGTTGGCAGAGCACATTCGGTCGCATGCTTGTGGCATGCTGCAACGATTGGTTTTGCAACAGCTATTCGCACCAGCAAGCAAGAGGGTAAGAATAGAAGGTGCGAGAATCACAGTTGAAGAAGATTATCACGCACAGAAATAGCAACACGGTCGGAAAGTCGTTCAATTGAGATTTCCGTTAATTGGGTGTTTGATAATTGAAACCGTTGGAGAAGAGTATTTTGAGGCCTCTTTTAAGACTTTAAGAGAAGCTTTAAGTCTAGGTTTCTACATTCCGACTATTTTTAATGCAGTTTTAAGAAAGTTTGAGGCTTTAAATTACTGTAATCCTAATCTATTGGAGAAAGAGTCATAATGAAGTACGCTTAAAACCCGCCGAATCCCTTCAAATGATGATGATCCTAGTCCTTCGATCCAAGTGAGGGATAATTCATCAGGAGTCCTTACCCTGCACTGTGCCCTACATCGATCGTCTCTCGGGATGGTTTAACCTAACCCAGCAATAGATCGCATCAGGCGCGTCCAGCCGTCGACATGCTTTGTCTTCCACCTGGCCCTACCAAGCTGCTACGTTTGTTTACAGGACATTGGAATTGCTCCGAGGAAAGCACCGACAGCTCGACCCAAAAGAAAACCGGAGAACCTTTTTATATAATTACCAATAAACGTAATTGAATCCGTGTGGCCGCTGTTGCATTCCCGCTGAGCTACAAATTCGGGGTTATTCATCAAGCAAGAGGAGGCACACACAGCGGGTGTGGACGATGATTGCGATGAATTCCTAAAAACCAAAAACGTTCCACTGATTTATCTTCGTTTCTCCCTTTCCGTTTCGGGTCGATCGATCCAAGTTGAGTTGGTCTTATTTTCCTGGTCCCGGGTATTGTCCTTTCGATAATGCACCGTGCTCCGCAGATGCTTCGTAGAAACGAGCGTATCACTTTTATCCTTGGCGGGCGATATTGTCTCCATCAAGCGGAGTGACTTTGTTGGCCTAACTGTGAAGGGTAGAGAGGAAAGAATAGGGAGAGATCGAGAAAATTATGTCCTTTAACTGAAAATTGGCTCTCCGAAGCAATCACCATCCATTACTGTGGGAGAAAGTATACCATATTTACGTGATCGGATATCTTTGGCCAGGGTTCTGATCGTCCTTGCTTTTCAAAAGCAAATAATTTTTGTGTTGTGTAAAACAAACTATCTAATGCGCCTTAATGCAATTACCTTTTACCATTTGCATACCTCCTAGGGGAATCCGTGTGCGTGCACATTAACCAGAGACAACCGATAATTATCTCGCTTTCGTGTTCGATTTCGAGACAGCTTGTCACATTTCCCATCATAAATTGGACGGATTTGTTGTCACCTGGACGTGTCACACACGTCCCCCGTCTGGGTGGCTGTTGTCCGGGGTAGGGTGAGTGGTGAGGTGGGCGTCATCAGCAACGGTGGTTTGAGTGAACGTTGACAGATGACAACCGTTAGCTGGCAGGGCTGGCAGAAAAAAGGGATTGCCAGAGATAATTGCAAAGGTAATCTGTCAAAATGGCGCACAACGGTGGGAACGACGTTTTTGCAGCTGTGAAAAGGAGATGGCCGTGGGATACACACACTCACTGTAATCGTGAAGATTAAGCGGTCACTAATGACGCGTTTAATTTCCTTCCGCAATTCTGGTGCATTCGCTGCTGTCCCGTGTGTGCCAGTAAGTTTTCGCGGCACTGCAATTCACTTATAACGAGCACCGATTACGCTTCCAGAGCATCGTGGAAATATGGTTTACAGTCAAATCTTTTCACCGGAAGCGATGCACTTTTTATCGCCCGTTTGCTCGCTCTCTCTCGAAACCACACGAGACACCTTCATGCTTTTCTTGATCGACCCAGAGTGGTAGTAAGTTTTCCAGCTCGGTGCGGGTGAAAGGGAAAATAAAAGATCCCGTGCGGTTCGTCTGGGAACGGTTTACAGCGCTGAAAGAAGACACCCTTCGGTTGGTATACACGCATTGGCACGCCGTGTTGGGAGCAAGAAGTCATCATCAACCACACCCGGTTCTCTACAGCAGCTCGCAACAGACACGGCAGTAGAGGAGTTGGGTAAATATTTATCTTTCCCATATTAGTTAGCACTTGAGCCTGGCATCGTGGTGATGGGAGTTCCGGCTGCCTTAGTGCCAAGCCCCTCACTAGTCATCCGCGAAATCTCGGCTGGAATCGAGCATCATTGATTCGAGGGATGTACAGTAAGCTGCAAAATGTTTCCAACAATATGTTGGACGAGCTATCTTGCGATTAGGAACTGTTTTATCGATAACTGTTACTGACTTTGAAGAGTTCTTTCGTCTATACGTTATTTATACGCCTACCTGAAGGTAACTGTTTGTTTAAGATAGACATTGAAGACATCGAATCGATTACTTAAACTTCCTAAGTTCCTAAGCTAAGTTTTTATTGATTAGGAATATTATTAAGATAATCCTGAGGAACATTATCTTATTTCTGTTTACTAAAACCTCAGTCTAAACCACTGCCCAATTTAATGATTTGAAATGAATGATTTCTAATCAAATCTTGAAGTTGATTTATGATTTTTACTGCCCCGGCAGGTTTGACCAATTTAGGGTTTAATCAAATGCGGAATTCCTGCAGTTTACCTTTACCAGAAGCAGTCCTGCTTTGGGTTCCCTGATTAAATTATGCTTCTACAACTTCGTTTTATCTCGTCGATTATCGTCCAACGGCAACGGGAGTGATCCGATAGAGTTTTCTGTTCTGCTGCCTACTTAACTATTTATGACTTCACGATACTTAAAAGCTTGTTTCAGATGGCCTCAGACGGCTTGCCGAGGTTGTACCGGGTACCACAATCTTAGCCCCCACAGCCTGATAAGCACGGTGGAATGCGCTTGGAAGGGCAGTAGTTGTGAGTGAATCGACATTTTAACATCCGCTCCGAATGCTGTTGAATGAACGCTTCTTATCTAGGTGAAAAAATCCGGATTAGGTCTCGTGAGAGAAGGAGCAAGAAAAACTGATTATGTTTACGGGTTTGATAATCAAATTGATTATGGCTTGCTTTAGCATTTTAATTCTATTAACGAAGATTAGATTGTGATGGTGAATGCCGGTGAACTCTCGATTTTTGAAGGAATGTTGGCGTTTTGTGGATGTTTGGTGCATGTGTAGGAAGCTCAGTAGCATATTGGAAGTTGTCGGGTAAGCCTACCGGGTACTCTCTGCTCATTTCTAGTCACTAGAATTGTTGACAGCATAGTTTTGTTCCTACCTACTCTCTGGGAGTGAAGTCTCCATCTAGATCTTACTGCAGAGTAAAAAATTGGCCAACACCACCTACTTGTCGCTTTATTTATCCGCCTGTCTTTGAGCTGTTGGGTGTGGGTACTTTTATCCATTCATCTCAAGTTTCGCCCATGCTAGCAAGACTTCAAACTTTTGTGTTAGCACCTTGTCGATGTTGTTTTGCGAGAAAAAGCTGTATCAGCACGTGTACAGCTTTTGCCCGAAAGCTTCATTGATGAATTTTTATATGCCGGCTTTTATGAATGAATTTGGAAGCAAATAACTCAAAAACATGGTACATCGTATGAAGGATATCGCAGAAGAACTAGACAATGTATTAAACTCCCACCGCGGAACATTCTACGCCCGTAAGAATCATTCAAGAATTGCCGTCTTTCCTTACCCTACGCAGCATTAGAATAGATGTCCGTCATATTTGTCCCAAGTCCCCAGCAATGCGCCCGGTAAGACTCTTGGTACAGTAGATCTCCGCCTTCAAGTTGCTAATGGGGCAAGCCTCCATTTCGTCGAAAAGGCGCACCTTTTGCGCTGCAGGCCGACCGTTTTGCCGCCCACACGTTAAAAATAGACCTGTGGGCCAGTTTATTATTTATTCCATGTTTGTCAGGTTATTAGCGCTTCAATGATGAATCGATAATGGTACTGCCCCCACAGGCGCAAGTACTCTGGCATGGAGTGGCCGTGGTGTACTGTGGCGTGAAAGACGAACATCAGCAAGAGAGTCCATTCGAACTACACACACACACACCCCTTTACGACCCCGTCACCTGAAGGCACTTGGCCCGTTGGAGCTTAAGGTTTTGATGGGGTCCTGCTGCTTAGGTCCGCTTTAAGTGTTTGACAAGTGGTTTTAATGGAAAGACCGGGGCTATCGCTATCGATTTGGGGTGGCAATAAAAAAGAGAGTGTGCATTAAGTGACACATAAAGCAGAGTGTGGTTGCGCGATTTGCGCCGGTAGGAAATGAAACAGATCAATTCCGCTTTTACGACGCGAATCCACGCTGCGGACGGTCTAAGTGGGTTAGCTGTGTTTTTTTTTTGGCTTTCTTCCACACGCGAGAGAAGGCAATTGCAATTGCCAGCTTTTGTCGTAATTCTGTGCGAGTGAGGGTTTCGTTTCGTTTTCGCCATTTTTGGCCATTCTCCGAAAAAATCTCAAACTGGACCAGGCTGACTCATACGTCAATTAAAATCCGCTCATGTCAGCTCCCTATCGGCCAGCGCTGTCCAGAGAACGCGGGGTAGAAAACGTGATCTCAAAATTATTTCTCACTTTTGGCCCCACGGTGTAGGTTCGGCGTACACCACCACCATCGCCATTAGTGGACAGCTTATAATTATTCATGAATGAGCCTGTTGGTGATGCGGTGTGGCGATGTTGAGGATGTGGGGTTTTTGGGACTGGAGCTCCGGTAGGTTTTATGATCGCTTGTCAAAAGTGGTCGATGAGCGGGAACTGGGTGACTGGTGGCGACGACGGGTCCTAGCGTTCGTGAGGTGATTCCGCCAACAACTTCACCCGCTCGTTCTGTGCTAATGGGTTTACTTCACCGTTTAATGATATTCCAAGATGGAGCTCCGAGGGCTGTCAAGTATTTGGGGAGTCTCGCGCGCCGGTCCTCTCCCATCGAATCAAACATATTGTTCGCATATCGGTACCGTACCAGGACCCATCAAACGACCCAATCATGGAGGATAAAAGTAAAACTCATTCTAATAATGGGCAACTCGCTTTTTTTTTTGGTTGCGCCGCAGTTCAGTCTTTTCTGGAGGTTTTGTTGTGGTAGGACACGCCGGTCGAGAGGCCCTGTGTAAATATTTGGAGCGTGCCTGCAGTGTCGTGGAAGCGCAATAGCGTTGTTTCGGCCGCTATTAGCCAATATCCTATTAAGGAGATGATTTTTTAAGCTTCCAAATTAAGGTTCCCTTGTGACCTCGTGCAGCACCGGCTTCGGTGCAGTTTATATTTGCCGAAATGTTGATTTTGCGTTCCGAGCAAGTTCTTTTCCTTTACGACCACATGGTTTATGTGTCCCAGGCGTCTTGTTTTTTCGGGTTCAGAGAATGGTTGGTCTATCTGCTTGATCGGCCGAGGAAAAAAAAAGTCGAGTGCATTTACATGTCTTCCATTGCAACGTTGCAACTCACACGCACAGCTGGATGTTGTTGTTGGCTGCGGCATGAAAAAGTGCGCCTCACGATATCGCGATGCTACCACACGCGTTCGTGAATTGTTTGTGCACGCACACGACGTGGCGCCTGGTGCTGGTGGTGCGTATAAATGACAACAAGAGCCCGAAGCTTGCGAGACCCCAACGCTGGGGACGCAGCTGGTCGGCCGATGGACTTTGCGTCGGTGCCGCGGTGCTTTGACTCTCATGGTCGGTGCTGTTTTTAGCGTGTGTGTCTGTGCTTGTGTTTGTGTTTGCATAAGCAAACAGCAGCTTCCGTAAACTGCTTCGGTGGTTTTCTAGCTTCAACCACTGACCATCAGAGGCCGGCAGATGTGTTTAGGAGCTATTTTTTGAAGTTTATGAGAAGCGGCTAGTTTGTCAGCAACGTTAACTTCATGCTACTGTTTTTGAAGCGAATCACTGGTCTTGCATAACTGTCGACAAGAAAAACATTGAAATTTGAACAGTTTTTGAGCGAGAATTGTGCGTCAGAATGTTAGGAAATATTGGTAGAAGCAGTTTGTAAGTTTGAGGCATCATCTTAATTGCAAACATTGTTCTCCAATTATATTCTTTGAGATGTTCTTGTTAGAATTATCGATCTAGCCGTTCTTATTCTACTCCCGTATTCAAAGTATTCCCTAGCAGAACAACGGGTTTCGAATGTGTGTATGTCCCTCCTAATCCACGGCAGTACCAACCGCGGTGTGTACAATAACTCAATTAAGATCATTCATTCCTGTTAGTCAATCCATCATCAGCCAGGAATAATGGCATTGTGGTTTTCGGCAGCTTCAGCCAGTGAAAAGCAAAACCATTGGAACAGAATAATGAATCCAGCAGAGATTCATGAAGAGTCCCGAACGCCAAAAAAAAAAAAGACTCGTCCACACAGGTTATAAGACGTCCTTTGTCCTTGTAGATGCGTTTTTTTTTTCTCTCTCCAGCTTCGCGTACCCGACCAGCGAATAATTCGCTCGTAACGAGACACACAATGGTGCTTCTAATCGAATCCTTTTTCGTTCCGCCGGAGCTCTGGTGTGGTCGGGGAAGAGACCCCGTACGCCTTTGCGAATGGGACGCGTTTCGGGGATGTGCATGCACGCACACAATGCGCACCTAATTAGCACCGTCTATCCAAATTAGAACTCACCGTTGGTGCCCTTCATCCAGCCATTTGATGAAGCCGGGCAATGGTGGGGTGGTTCATTAATTCTTTTTCTACCTTTTCCTTTCGGTGTGGCTGCCATTGCTCGGAACAAGGCGTTGACTGAGCTTCAAGATGCTTGTGCTTTACAACAACCCTTCCCGAAACCCCTTGGTTTCATCTGTCGGGTTTTGTTCTCACCTGCCTGATCCCGCATGATCTTCTGCTGCGAGAGCCTTGCTTTGATCTGGTTTTCTGGTCTTGTCTAGCAAGATGTTTCGCTCAAAGTAACCTTGTCCGAGCCATATGCCGAGTACCCTCATACGGGGTTACAACACACAGCCTGAAGAACGTTGGCGCAATGTTGAATTTATTACTCAACACTTTTTTTTTCTCCACACGCTTGTTCTGGTCTGTTTCGCGCTAACATGCGCTTTAACGGGTGAAAACGCTAGACAAGAAGGTGAAGCGATAATTCAACCATCTTTCCTTCACCCTGTTTGGAACCCTTCGGAATCCCTCCGGAACTCGCCAGGTGACCGGGGCGATTAGATAACCGGCGCGATTCCATTAGAGCGAGAGATAGAGTTGCATCAGAAATTCGAGGACGATCGGCCGGTGCTCGGTGTTGTTCCCCGGTGTGGCAGAAGACGCGTTTGGCCCATTAGCACGTCCTCACACTTTCGCCGCCTGTCGACTAATAACCGACAAACACAGGGTAATAAAGAAAAAAAAAACTAGCCTTGTAATGGACGACGTGTGTTGATACTTCCACCTGGATGCTAATCGGATTGAAGAATCCCGTAAAGGATCGGTGTGGATGGCGCTTGAACGTGTACTTGTGCATTTGCAAGGAGCTTACAGTGAAGGCGTCGTTATTATGATGTTTAAACAGCGATATTAACATCTGTTAATGGAGAAGACGACTAGATTAAAACTGTGTAAAAGCGTTCACATATAATCGATGCATTTTAATTCTTTTGCAAGGTTCGGTACAAGTCGTCTGTATAACTCAGATGTGGCTAGAGAGCTTCTAGATCTCTCACGATTTCTTGAGTCTGGCACATCAAAAAACGCTTTCAATAACTCGTTTCTTTCTTCTCCCAGATAGATGATCATAGTCTCATAGTCTCATAGTCCCTCTTGACGATCTTCCAGCAGATGTTGAAACTGGTTCCTCTGGTAGTTTGGTTAACGAGATTATAGCGTTATATAGGTGTTAAATCTGCTAACTGGATAATAAGGTGATAAATGGAGTTGATGTTCAGCCCGATGCAAATTGATGTCTATACCCTTTGGAGGCAGATGGTGTGCTTTTTTTTAAAATTCCGAATATTATTTCTCTCCCTTGTCAAACAGCTCTGTGCTCCCACAGTGTCCCAGCATTGAAATCTTTTACGGGTAGAAATCGAGGGAGGGCTAACCAGGAGGCCTCTCTTATGACAGGTTCGCCTCTTAACGTGACAAATTCCAGTGCTTCTGGCCAGCGGAGTTTGCTCGCTCCGGGTACTGGTACTATCCATCATCATTTCAAACGATGGTGTCCCGTTGATTGGTCGTTTTGGGGCAGTCTGAAGCTTGGCTCCAACCTTCAGGCAGGTGAAATATGTTCACTTGTTGTGAAGCATCGCCTTGCTGACAGCTAGAAATAGCCGAACCGAGTGGCGGAGTAAATGCAACATTCATCACGCCACATCTCCACATGAACACCCGCTTCCTGATGGGCGCTTCTTGTGGTGTACGGTTCGCCAAGATTTAGCCGACATTTGCACACTACACACGCCTTATAGCATCAAAAAAGCGTAAAATAAGGCGCTTTTCAGGTTCGGTGTACGTGTGCGGATGCGTGTGTCGGTGTTTTGTGGTTATCGGGGGTGTTAAAACGAGCAAAACAAGCAACGAAGATGCATCGGCGGCGTACAACTGCAGGCGAGATGTGTTGCGCCACAGCCACACGTACCGATTACCAAATTTTTCTGGTGATACGTTGGGTAGGGCAGGGCTTTTTTCTTGTCCAGGTCTCTGTGTGGCAACCACCTGGGAGAGAAAGCCGTCGAGCGGACAGCGTACTTGAAAGACATAAAAAGGCTATATTCTTCCCAGCTCCCACTCAGTTTCCTGGCTGACACACTCGAGCAGCAATGACGACGGACCGTGGTGATGATGATGATGATGATGGTACAAAACGGTCGTGGCTGATGTCTGTCGAATGGGATGAAGGAAGAAGGAACGCAGGAAAAAAACCAGCTCAATGTTTATGCAAATTGTTTTATGCTTCTTCTGCTTGCACACAGCTCCACCGCAAACCATGTACGAGGTGTATTTGAGACTGCCTTTTTTTGTCTCTCTCGCTTGTTCTGTTGGTCTTCTCTGCTGACTCTAGCTGGGGGTGTTGTTTTGTTGCTTTTTGCGCTTTTTTCCGTTTATGCTTTCCACCTTGCAATGGTGAGGTACGAAATGTTCTGCATACGTTTATTGGTGCAACATGAATTGTTCTACCAGTTAAAGAGTGTTTTACGGGTTTGGTGTTTCACTTGCCAACAATTATCGTTAAAGCTATGCGCTTCTTGAGGACCTCTTGTGGAGATATGTTTTGTTTTCAGACTTACATGACCAAACTAATATCTCATTTCAGGTTTACGTTGAACAGCTCATTTTAAAAACCTTAGCTGTCAACTTTGCATAGGTATGTCCGACACGCGGGTATTGATTTTCTCGTAGACTTCATAATGACAAATCATTAAAGTGTAGATTTTACACGTTACTACTTTTTCCCCCATTTTTAAAAGCCCTACAGCGGCCTCCTGCAGTAGTTTCGAAAAGGGCAGAAAAGTCAAAGCCTCTCGAGGTGTTGAAGCACATCTTCTGCTGCTGGCAAAGGTGAAACAATCCATCGACAGTAGAAAACGGTGGACACAGCGAAACGGAGAAGAAAGAGCTTCCTCCTACGCGAGGTGAGTTGTCCAATGTGTCCAAGAGCCGCAGAAACTGGGTATGGAGATGGAGAGAGACAGAGAGTGAGAAGGTGCATAAATTATAACGGTTCCCTATAAATCACGCGCTTAGAGGACACGGGCACAAGACGAAGTCGCGCGCACTATGTGTGTCCAATCGGATGACCCACGCTCTGCTACGGTTCGGGAGACGGGTCCTATCAGTCGAAACGGTACTACACACTGGACCACTGCCCGGTACACGAAGAAGAGGCTCAGTTATCCAACAGGTCGATGAAGGCCTCTCGACGACACTCGACTATCTGTGAGCCTCGGAGCGGGTCCATTTACACCACCCGGAGCTTGGGCCTGCTCGGCTCGCTTTGGAGCGCTGAGTGGGTAGCGTCCAAGTGTATCTTCTGGGTGAGTTTAGGCGTTCAAGTGGGGTTTTGCCTGGAATACATAACTCTTTCGCTCTTTTTTTCGCACGTGACACAACCGTCGAGATGATTGACCGATGGTCACATAAATAGCCTTTTTCGGGGCCAACCATTCGTGGGGAAGTGGCCATAGAAGTGTTTCCTGTATTTGCTTTCAATTGATCGAGAGTCTTGAAGATGCTAATGCTGTATAGGGTGGGGAGAACGTGAGTTTGAGGTCATTGTTTGTGCAGACCATTCGTGACAAATGCAGCTCAGAGTGCAGTCGATTAGGGAGGGGGCAAAAAAAATGATGTCCATCAGAAATGCTGAGGACCACGGTGATCTAAAACATTGTATTATAAATCATTCTTTTACGGCTGACGTACTCGAGAGGGCGTGAATATACTGCTGGCCTACTTTAAGTGGACATCCGTTGCACAAATACCGAAATCTATCGATCAAATTTCAACAGTTGGAGCTGCCTGTGTCCCAGTGTGTTTATTTCTGGTGAGATCTTGCCGATCCAAGCTTCGGCCTGTCGCAATCGAGAGTGATTCGAACTGTCCGAGACAGCGCCACGTGTTTCCTGCCACAAAACCCGAGCTCTCCGCCTGTGCCACTGCAAGAAACGTCACCTTAGATCTCGTGTGTTCGCGGTTTGGGATGAAGAATTCTTGGAAAAAACAGACCATCCTATCTGCTTTGTTTGGATGCCTGTCCACAAACCGGTCGGTGTGGTTCCGGAGCATGGTACGTGCCGTCGGAAGATTCTAATAATAACAATAGACCCCAGAATCGTATGCGTACCAAAGCAGAGCCGGAACATATGACCGCGAGGTGTTTATGAGCTTGTAGAACAAAGCATACGCGCCACGACCGACCACCGAACGAGAAGGAACGCAATGAAGAATTGTGTGTCAAAAAATAAAAAAAACGAAGAATGGGCAGCGGCGGTTCGGTTACAGTTTAGTATAAATTAATTTAGTCGTAAACTGGTTTCCTGGTTCCGAAATATGGTGGTTCGCAGACGGGTTTGCGCGTTGTAAAAACCGCGTTAGTTTACAGAATTATTGAGGAAGATTTAATGTCAGTGCTGGGGGCTGCCATCCGCTTCGGGGTCGGTCCCGGTCGGTAATAAATCTTTCTCCATCAAAGCGACGAGTTGTGCGTTTCTGGCCGGCTCAAAAGGCACAAACACTCGGTGGACAAGATCTCCCGACACGGCGGCTGGACATGATCCGTGCTGTTGGTGTTGATCGTGGTTGTCGTCATTGAAGAACAGTTTTTTTTCTGCTCAAGATGCTCTTGAGTTTACGGCCACAGTTTTGGGTCGTTGTTCCTTTTGGGCTAATCCTGTTTTGGGACACCAGTTTATGACCAGTTTTGTTTTGCATCGGTCCGGAATGTTTTGTTGGACGAGGAATTCATTTCTCGGGTGTTTAAGGTAACGATTCTGAACGCAACTTCACAGAATCGGAAGCGGTTTCATCGGGCGTTAATATAATAAAAATCTTTTTTACAATCCAACAACACTACAATTAGACGAGTGGACATAAATTAGCGTTTATTACCTAGTTGACACAATCACATTTTACACAACTCTTCGAATTCTCTGTCTCTGGAGAAACCGAGTTTTTGCAAAGGATTTACATCACGATCATATTTCATCTTCCTTGAGGTGACTTAAGAATTGCTATCGATCTAAGCCTGTCTATTGACAGTATACCATGACAGTACATTAGAGCATTAAAGTGGTTAAGTGCGTGCTGGAGAAAGGAATTCTTTCGTTTCACTGATCTGTCCACGGTATCTTCCCTTGGGAAAAAATGCTGAAAGCTAAACCAGGCTGGGTCCGGAATGTCGGGAAACAATTCATCCATCGCGCGCTCTAGGCTTTACAGCCCGTTTCGATAACAGTGGCAGTGCACACTTATCCGGCGTCTTTTACATTTGCCACCGAGCTAGACCAATGTCATCTTGAAGCAGGGACAGAGGCAACGCGTAAGACATCGAAAGAAGATATGTGTTAATGCTGCGATTTGCGATTTACGAAGGTCTCTACCATCCAGGGTGGAGCGTATCTCGGGGCAAGCAAATCGTGACTTTGAGTCATGCTTTTGCGAAGACGATGACGATAGGAAGCGAACGAGAGACTGAGAGAGATGAGGCCACATTCATTCAATTTCTACCCCGGGTTCGAACCGAGTTGTTCTCAGTGAGTTGCGCGTGTTGTACATTCCTCGGCGGGACAGCACAATCCGAGGACACAATCTATACGTTAGTTTGGGGGGGTAGAGTTGGCAAACTCTAGCGAGCAGGAATTCGCGGACGTGGGATCCAGCGAACATCCGGTAAGTTTTGCCGCCGCTTTCTAGTTCTAGCGAAATGGTACGAGTTGAAAGAGAGCGTTTTGAGCGAGGTTACGGTGCTGCCCGATGTTCCAAGGATTCTGCCACCGAAAGAGGACTGCTCAGCATGCTGCAGCAAGTTCAACGGCATACGGCGGCGGTGTTGGAAGCAAAGTAGGGGTAGCACTGGAACAATAAAACGCTCATTCGGATAATAACCGGGTCATAAATCATCTGCAGGTGAATATAAATTTCTTCCCCCAACCTGGTTCTCTAAACGTCGTCCTGCGTGTCCGGTGTGGTTGAGGTACGGTCGTCCTTTCGTTCGTCGTTCCGACGCTCCAACGTCGTCCTGGTGCGTCCGGACCGAAAGCGGGAGGGTTTTTTTTGTTTTGTAGTTCGGAAGCAGTGTTTGGCTTTTTTGTCGGTGTTTTTCTTCGCCATCGCGGTGCTTGTGTCTTTGACTGGCGAACGAGGGGATACCGCGAACTGACGGGAGGGCGGCATGTTGAGATGACAATTTCCATAACATGAAACGCATGCATAATCCGGACTCTGGTACACGGTTCCTGCTTGATGTTGAGCAGTTTTGAGCGAGATTTGTTTACGATTTGTTGTTCCTTTTTTCTTTTAAACTTTTTTTTTGACACACGGAAAGGTATTTAGGATGTATTATTGTTTATTTTGGAGAGGTATAAAGTAAAGTCTTTACTCATAATGTTTGAAGATGAAGAATTCGCGTCAATTCTCACTTAAATTTAGTCCAGATTTTATCCCAAAACTTTAGTATTCCGCATTGCCTAACTGCTAGGCGCAAATTGTGTTTCTGGACCATTTCTTCAGAAATTAAAATAATCTCTTACTTACAATAAATCATTATCCTCTTTTTCGTACCTATTTTTATATCCGCTTCATCAGAACTGCATGTCAAACGAAGCAACAAAACATAAGACAGCGTTCAAAATTATTGCGTCGTTGCGCCAGTCGGCGGTCTCTTTCTCGTCTTTACGATGACACTGTGATCGATGTTCGCTGATGGTTGAAAAAAAAACCCCGAAAACCCTCAACCGTCTCGTCTGCGCACAAGTCTTTCGGTTCTTCTCCGTCTTCTCGGCAACGACTTCTTGCGATCGTCTGTCAGAAGGCACCAAACATCTTCAGCCGGTCGTGAATGTTTATTGTATTGGCGGCACAATTATCATAAGATTAAGGCAAATTGCCGATCATAATTGCGAATTGATTGCGATCGAAACGATTGATGACGATCGTGGTGAAGCATCGGTCGCAGAAATTGAACATATTTGTCACACAGCACCTTACCCGGGGCAGGTCGGTTTTGAAGGTCGGCCGGGTTGTGGGTTAAAGGCACGGGTCACACCGTACGCTGCACACGCCGGCAGACGCGACTATGTTTCAATCAATTCGATGTGAATTATTCATCTTGATTTGGTTTGCTACATCAATCAATGCACTATATTCTACCGGCTTCTATACCGAGCCTTGATGGAGGGCGTGAAGGGTAACATAATAGTGGGTGCGGGTGGTGCTGGTTCAACACTTTTCCCAACCACTCGCGTTAAAAACTCATTACATTTACCCATTTCCGCTACTCGCACACACCTGTGCGCTTCACCTCACAGCTCGGGAAAGCCAACCGTGGTGCCGCGTTATGCTGGATGGCAAAACTCATTACAAAATGGATGTCTTCCTTTACTCGCTGTGCGGCACACGGTGCCCTTTGGTCGTAACCGTTTTTTCGAAGAGCAGCACCAGAGCAACCAGGGGCTTTTGCCAACTTCAACTGGCGCTAATGCATTCACAGTCAAGCCCGGAGTGTCTGTGTGTGTGTGTGTGCATCAATCACAAATCAATAATAACCTTTAAAGTACGGCATTAACCTCTCCCAATTGCAGCTGCACGTTTGTGCGCTTTTCCGTCTGTTCCTGTTCACCCGCGACGAGTACGACGGCACGCGGCAAATCGGAACAAATGGGAAACAGATTGCTCCAAAGCGATTCCCGAGGTCCCCCTACGGACGCCGAGTAGAGCAGAATTGGGGTAGCGCTTTCGTTGTCTGTGTCTGGCAGTTGTTTCGGACCGGTACCGGACGCGAACTTTCCGAGACGTTTAGAATGCCGGGGGTTTGGATGCCAGGGCGAGACAGGAAACAGGAAAAACGGTCGGATCACAATCAAGAGAGTCTTTGTTTTTCCGCATCGATCCGCGACGGACGACGCGACTCTAGGTGTGGAGTGTTCGGAGGTTTGAGGGTGTTGGAGTGACGGACGGGCCAGCAGATAGTTACACGCGGTGGCTTTTTCGGGGTAAACGTTGTGTTTTCGCTCGGGTTGTATTTTTTCGGGGCTTTTAATGAAGTGCATTTGTTGTGGTCCTTCCCCCGGGTAGATGTAAGTACGTTAGGGGCACAAATGAGGTACAAATCGTGCGATAGGGGCCTGGAAGGTGACCAGGAGGAGTATGGTGCTGAAGAGTCTTCTTTTAATGATTGTAGTTGCGGTTGTTGCACCTTACTTTGTTTGGCTAGAGCGTTTGACTAGTTGTGTTTCTAATAACCATTCGTAATGTGAGGTTCCACGATCCGATTATTTGGATCTTTTGCACACAGGGATAATTTGAAGTTATAAAATGTCTGCTTGACATGGTGCGACCAATGTTGAAAATTGGCTAGAATGTGTCTTTATCTTTGGACGAAGTCCCAGCTTTACCTACAGTAAATCATAGTTGTTCGACAGTTTTCGTTTGTTTTGAGACCTTAAGTATAAGTAGATCCTCTGTTTTGACTACAGAATTTTTGGGGAAGGTCCTCCGAATAAGGTTTACTCTATAAATCACTGTTGATAAGAGATTGGGATCTCTTCTTTCAATGACACGTTGAAGGACTGTTTTTGTATGACAATAACGATCATGTCCAGGATATTCTTGACAGTATGCTCAGGTGTTCTGACTCTTGGACTCAACGTGCGCGACAACTATAGCGTCTGCTGCACAATATTGCGACGTCAGGGCTCTTCTGATGCATGTTACGGTCTTACCGATTGAAGGGCCGTATATTTCTAGAAAGAAGAATGAGTGCCATGTATTTTAGATAGTCTAGATATAACAGTTTGTACAACGCTTCCCTTAAATTGAGATTTCGCGACTGATGGTAACGGAAATAAGCCTATTGTAGCCGCGTAGAAAGATTTGTTTTGGGTGTTTTGTAGTTTTATTTCCTCTCCGTGGTTTTACGCCGAAAACCAATAGCAAACCGTCCGAGTTATTGTTATAAAGGAAATTATCAAACAAACTTCAAAATCGGTGCACCCTCGCTCGATCTTTTCTACCACGCGACTGACATGTCACCGATTTTCCCTCTTCTTCCCTATTTTCTCCTGCTGTCATTCCTCACTACTGTCATTCCTTCTTCCTGTCAAATTCAAACCCTTCAAACCTAACCGTTATCATTCAAACTGTGCTAACACCTATAACAGATTAACCTTCGACCAAGATGCGTCTTTACAGGCAATTACCAGGCACCTCTGGATGTCCTTAAAATTAATGTTTACGTTTGTTTAGGGGCGGTCCGGTGGCAGATGCGACAGCGACGCCGGTCTTCACATGACAAGACTGGGATTTAAGTCTCATCTGGGCCGTTCCCCCATAGCGAGGACTGGCTATCCAACTATGCAATAACAAAATAAGTCTAGTAAGTCAAAAATGGCAGGCATGACCTAAGGGTCGTTAGACCAAGAAAGATTTGTTTAGGACTTCCTGAACCTTAGCTATCAGTATGGTCTTACTTTATGCATACAGATTAATTGAATAAGGCCCAACTGCAGAGATTAGACTAAAAACGCTGCGTTGAGACTCTCTTCGATCAATCGCTGATTGCTGATTAGGACGGTTTTTAAGACACAGGATCTTTGCATATAAAATCTTCTCATGATGTTCAAATAGTTTTATACTAAATCTACAAAATCAACGACGTATTTTCTTCAATTGAAGGGAATCAGCTTTTATTAAAACACATGAAATACTTATTCATTTTATAGCAAATTGTCTTCCTTGATTAAAACCATGAGAAAGAATTTCTCAAACTGTTGATTAGTCACACATTCTCAGCTATTGCTCCCGAGATGCGATAAAAGCTTTCCCACCATAACGTCGTACGATGCATTGCCGTTTGTCTAAAGGTGTAGCAATAAGCCTTCGGGCGGTTGGTAAGCCACACACAACCCTCAGCATCAAATCCGCTTCAAATCGTGTCACGTGTCGCTTATCAACAGACAACCAGGCACCAGACACACCCACACACACACGCCATTTGACGGTAAACTTTCCCGAAAATGAACTATTGTTTCTGTGTTGCATCGCGATGCTGCTTGCATCATACGGCAAGGTACAGTGCCATAGTTGGTTTCGTAATTGCCCCAAAACCGCGGGAACGTTTCTTCGAACGGTCGGTACGCACCATTCCCGGACGGAGCCGGACGTCAGCGTCCATCCCGGTCAACAATGGTGGCCAATCTATCCGCGACCGTACGGAACAGGACGCGCGATTGTATGTGCGTCGTCCCGGGCAACACGGACCCTGGACGAACGCTCCGAATCCCGACGGTCCCTAGAATCCTGGTCTTCAACAGCAATCAACCCGTCGATTCTATAAGCGATTAGGTTAGTGCACGTACTGTTGCGAAGGAACCTTGATTGGTTCCCCGGGCGTTTCCACGCACCGACCCTTTCCTCGGGTGGAGGGCTGGATTTTTGTTTCGAAAAAGGGCCCGCGCGTCAAAATCCGCGCCTCATACACTGTTTGGAGAATAAATTCTTCAACCATGCTGGAGGCATGCGTCCAAAACGTTACCGGCCCAGGACACACGATACTGATGCGAGAACCTGTAGCAGCAGACTTGAGTAACGACCGACTGTCAGAAGTGCCAAGGACGCAAAATGGAGAGATTAAAATATGACCCAATCAACACGCGGGTCGTCAGAATGCCTCGAATCGGAAAGGTTTACGCATTTCGGGTGTTTTGGTTGACAGGTGGTGTCGATTTTTTTGTGGAACTCAATCTTTACCCAAAAAAAAAAAGAGGCCGTCTCAAATGTAAAATGTCCACCAGTCGCTGGGCGAGCATTAATAAGATTTTCGGCCGCTCGGTCTCCAATCTAACGCAATCGATTGGTTTAATTAAGTTTCACGCCGACTGCAGTAATGTTAATTTCATTGACCATGCCATGCAAATTGATCGTGTGCGGAGGAGAGAGAATCAAAACCGTCTCCGAATGTGTCACTCGAAGAAGAATGGTGCTCGGGTTCCGTTCGTTCCGTTTCGGTGTGTTTCGTGTGTAATTAGTTTCAACCGGGCTGGTGGTTTCTTTCGTAAGTTGCCGCGAATTTCGGTGACGGTGTGAGAATCGAAATTCAATTAACGTTCCACGGCGACACACAGATTAACATGGGATAATCGAATCAAAGTTTCACCTGGCTTGTACGTAATTTCCGGAAGTTCGTCGCATGGTTCTGCAACTTCCGCCAGTTTTTTCTGGTTGTTTGAGTACCATAAATGCTAAGATGACGATGTTTGTGGTGAAGTCTTTGCGATGTCTGAGTGGATGTCCATGCTTGGAATGATACAAGGCTTTGGCCATCGATAGTTAGGTTTTTAGGAGATAGAAAATCGATACAAATAGTGATCACCTGGGGAAAAAAAAGGTACGGCAAAAAGCTTCGTCCGGTTTCCAGTACCAACACACGGGGGAACAGTCAATTGTGCAATTATTTTCGGTGCTCAACGGATTTTTTTGGCGCTTTTCGTTTTTTTTTTTCTCTCCGGTCAGAAGGCATATTTATGCTCTACAAACACAATTTCAGTCGCCAATCAACAGGAACCCACTCCACCACCTATCGGTTCCACCACACGCCTCTCGCCAGATCGATCGGTGTCGAAATTGCTAGTTGCAGTTTGGAGAAATGCCTATTCAATTTCCGTCTGTAGTTGTTTAGGTGCGCGCCGAGACCCGAACCCAACCGAGCCCTTAACCGGTCAATGTGTTTTCCCGTTTGCTTTATTTTCTATTTCCAATCCATTTTTATGTGTGTTAGATTATTTAATGCTCACTATTGCGCGCCATGTGCCTGGCTGCCCTGGGAGGTGGTCGGTGAAAATTGGTTGGGCAACGGGCGGGCGTTGCTTAGAATTGTCCACACTTAGGCTTTTCACGTGTCGTCATTGGGGCACAGAGCAAAAAAAGAAGTAGGAAAATTTGAAAATTTGTTTTGTTTTGTGAGTGCCCGGTGCGTACTACACCGCTTCCAGAGGGTACCTACCACTACGATGCCACGGTTTTGCGCCAGTTTTTCAATAAATATTGTTTGTAGCAATCAAACAGGAAAAGCATGTTGTTTCGCTATGGCTACGCGGGCGCGATCGATTATTGCGAGTTTTTAATTAAATTTTTGGGCCCGCTCGCCATCCAGTACGGGCGGCAGGAAGACAAGTGGATAGGACACACAAGGGTGTTGTTGTCATTGTTTTTGATCGCCTAGTTTGGTTTAGTTTTGAGCGGGCAACGGGACCGTGGACGGGGGAAGTGTTACGGGTTTATGTTTTCAAATCGATTTAGATTCGAAACGTTGCTGTTGTTGTTGAATACTAACCTACTCTTTTTTTTTTGTTGTTGTTCGTTGATTTGTGGATGATTTGTCGAAATTGCGGCAGGAAATCATGGTTTGGTCTGTGTTTTTTTGTTTGGTCGGAATTGTAGAACTCGCCGTGTAAGGTGTTCCGGTTGGTGCAGCATGATTTTAACTGTCCGGATGTTGCTTTATGCAAATAGTGCTCATCATCCTGCCTAAAGCAATCTAACTATTTGATGTAGTTTTATCTCCAAATCGATGTATTTGTTGGATAAATAGTTTCTGAATGTTATTGAAGAATTGTATTTTAAAAGTACACTTCATTTTATTAAAACTGTGTTCCAAATTTCTATTTCTTTGCAGGTGAGTGCAAGTATAAGACTTCTTAATGGAGAGATCACTCATTAGTAAGTACCAACATCATCATGGGCCGTTGTAGATCAAGTCTTGGTTACGTGTAACTGAGTAGAGTATCTTACGTTAACTAGATGTTCTCTAGTTAGACGAGATTTGTACGAGAGGGATAATAGCGATCAGATCTCGCTTTAATAGACACGTCATATTCAACATATGCTCCACAGTCTTTAGCTCAGAAGTAAATAAATTCTTGAGCGACTACTCTTTAGGAACTTGGTGAAAGTTTGTGGTTTGAACCTTACTTAAACTAATATTTTAAGCGAGGGACTATAAGTATCTGATCAACTGTCAGACTGTGATATTCAGTGTCAAATAGTTCTCGGAATCCGTGAAGACTAGGACGGTCTCGCTATTTTTTATACTCAGATATTGAGCAAGGACGATCTCAGATTGTTTGAGGTCATATAACAGCAATGTCTATGTTGTCCAAGGTCTTCCTGGTGAATACAATTTTACAATCGTATAGCACTGTTGATTATCCGTAACGTGGTTTTCGCCTTTCTTCTAAGGAATTTCTCTTTGCTCCAGAAATCAGAAGATGTCTATTATTTGAGTTCCTTTAGATGGCTTAAGATGAGATAAAAGAAGTCCTTAAGATGTCTTTGTTAAGAACGCTTTTGGCCATGCCTTTGTGATAAATTAGAGTCTTATCATTAGAGCCTTGTATTGGCAAATGTACAATATACCCAACTCGTATAATTGCTCTAATAAGACAGTTTGTTATCTAGCCTAAAACACCACATTATCCCATCGTACCAGACACTCAACAACCTCTCCTATCAAAGCAAAAAGAAGGGCTCAAATTACGCTCCAACACGTGTGCGGGCAACAGCAAACGGATGAATTGATAAAATAGCTTTCGTGTGAATTAATTCCTTAATTAGGAGTGAAATGATAACACACACTGCAGCCGGGAGCGGCCTCAGGAGAGATGTCAGGAGCGGTTGCGGGCGCGTTCGATGCGTTAATTGCGTACGTGAACAGGAAATAATCATCACCCTGCGTGCGTATACGTGTGCCGGAAAGCCGTGCGAGTTTGATGCACACGCGAAACACGCGTGCTGATGCAGTCATTCGGCATTAATCCACCAGGTGCGGAAGTACACCGAAGGCTGGTATGGTGATGATGTGATGTGGCTTGTGTCGCACTTTGTTTATTTGCCTAGCGAGAACGTGTGTAGGTGTGTAAAGTCCAATATGTTGATTAGCGTTAATTAGGACGAGAGATTAGAGGGTTCTTTTGTGAGGTTTTAATTTCCCGCTTTTACCTTTTGCTGATTAAGTGAGTGTTTGGGTTGCGGTTTGCAGTGGTCTGCTCCAGTGTGCGCATGCATCACAATGCGTTAATTAATGAAACGGTTGGGCATTTTTTTGTTTTGCAAGAGCTCTTTCGGCTTAAAGAACGAGACTTTAAGAACCTCACCAACCAACCGACCAACCTGGTCAGCACATGTATCTTTTGCATGTGCAATATTTCATCGAATATAATTGGCTGTTAGTGCCGGTGGAAGCAATAATTACCGGACTGGTGGCGTGATGTAGCCCAAACCCCAAAACACCCAGCGCTCCGGACATCCGGACGTAACAACGGACGGTTTGGCGCTCGTGCAGTGGACCCAGTGCACAGGAAGAACTTTTTAGTCTTAAGGGAATTGCAGCGCCGGACCACCTTGAGTGTGCACGGACGAACGCTTCGGGTATCGGTATCCCAATTAGGTGTCCTACCTTTAGGGGCTGTCATCGCTCTGTCCCAGCGATCCTCGGTCCCTCGCAGAGCCGAGAATGTGTTGTGGGTTGAGATGGCTTGCATAATCACATCCTGGTGGTCCGGTTGCTGGGAGATGTGCCCTGGCACTAACGCTACTAACGCCCGGGTCGATGATGAGTTTCCCCCACAAAAGAGGGAAAGGAACATTTCGCAACCGTTCTCCACTGGCTAATGATCAGGAGTCGTTCTTCAAAATCTGTTGCAAAATTTTCCAATTTTCCATCGAGATATAGAGACGAGCTTTGGCCTTCTTCACAGCACAGAGCTGTAAAACCGCTCGCTCAGTGCTAGACACCCAAGCCCAATCGTCGTGTTGGAATGGCTGGAGTTGGGAAATTTGGTCCGCAGACAGGGGCCTGCCCCATCAGGACACATAGGGTTACTGGCTTGCATGTGTGTGTGTGTGTTTTTTTGTTTTCTATCACAAACCGGTGCTGACTCGTAGCTCGTTATCAGAAATAGTACCTAGACGATGGGGATAACAGGGGATAAACTTTACGAACAGCTCTGGCGAGTCCCTGGTGTGGTACCAATCGCGCAATCGCGCCGAGAAGGTGATTGCTTGACCATCGCAATCGGACGGAACGAGAGGGCGAGAGACTGTGAGAGATGGAGCGACGAACAACCAACCTACCGTCGAGCTCGCCGAACATCCCTCGAATCCGACAGCTGGTAATGGCTAGTTAATGTTCATCGCCGACTGCACTTCTATCGCTCGCTTCCCCAGCAGCTTCAGCACTGCACGGGTGGAAGTCAATAGCTAGCCTAGGGTAGTCCACGAAGTCCACCGCTACACGGTACTAGGCAATGGACCGGTTTTCCTCCGGATTCGATGGTTTCCAATTATCTGAGCGGTGTTTTATTTGTTTTTAATTATATTTACCTTCGCCATTTCGAAAGGCAACTAATATAATTAACTCGAAAATTGTTCGGATTATGGGTACGATTGTAAACGTTTCGTAGTGTGTGTGTGTGTGTGTCTGTATGTGTGTACGTTGCGACATCTTTCCGCTCTTCTCGCTTTTGTTTATCTTGGTCCATCGGCGCGACTTTCGCTTGATGATGGAGGTCTTTTCGTTGCTGTCGCGCCATTAACCTCCCAGGTGACCTTTTTGCCCGGTTGATAGCAGCATCACCGCAGTACTTCCCAAGAAATGTCCGCCAGTCATTAGAGGATTCCGATTGCTTCATACTGCCCGGTTACGATCGAGTTTGGATCCTCTTGATATTGGCGTGCTACCATTGCACACACACACACACACGGCTTACCTATAGCTTACCGAAGTGGTAATGCTTGCGGTGCTTAATGATCTACTGATCAGCTGTTTCCGGGTCAACTGGGACCACCCGGTTGGGGTCGAGCTATGGTCGTGCGCGAACTATTTTCATCTACCATCTCCGGTGTGTCTCCCGAAGCTGCTGCTGGTTGGGAAGTTGTTCTTCTAATGGCCACAGACATATCAGAGACTTCTCTACCTTAAGTCGCTACACATGTAAGAGCTGAATCGTTGGGCTGTTACCGTGAACAATGTCACGTGATTAAGAAATGTCTCGAGCCGGCCGTTGATGCGTTGATTACGTTGAGGTTCGAGGCGAGCGATAATGAACGCTATAGAAAGTTCAATATTGACCCAAAGGGTGGTACGGTCGATGCCTTGAGGCGAAGTTCCGTATCTGATGTGATGTAATGTAGGATGCATTAGGATGTGTCGTTTTAAATGAGGCTTTCTGTTACGGACCTCTTAATTGGATTTTGAAGTTGTTGCTTAGTGAAAAGTTTTAGTTTTAAGTTTAGTTGAAGCGATTTCCTGAGACTTCCGAGACTTCCTAGACTTCCGCAAGTAAACGTATTATTGATATCCTCTCAGAAGATATTAAATCCGCTTAGATTGGATAGCTTATCGAGGAACTGTCCTCTTTCCTTTAAGTGTCCATGTAATTTAGTTCCCCATCAACGACAATTTAAACTTTAGTATCAAACGTTTCACCAACCAAAAAAGGAAACACCACTAAAACCTGCCGAACCTCGCCCAGTCCATCTTCATTTCGCATTGCATCAGTCTGTCTTCGTTTTGCTTCCTTCCGCCCGAGATCGGTGACGTGACGGGCCACTTTGTTCGCTCCGGTGCCCTCCTTCCGGACACTGTTGTCACCGGGGCCGGGAATTCCATCCATTTATCGCTATAAATGGCCGTTGTGTCCTCCTTCGTCCACCTACACTACCCGGTTCCGGAGCACCTTTGCGCCGGGCTCCGGTGGCGAAGAACGCTAACAGAAATACACACATACCAAAAAAAAAACCATCGCAGATCCGACCGAACCTCCATCCGCGGAGACTGCTTCACCCTTGGCCAGACCATTGGTCTGGACACGCGGCTCACTTTTCCCGGCTCAGGGTTTGGCCGTGGCGGCGATAAATCAACGTTGACAGAACGAAAATAAAATCTGATTTATGCGCTCAGGGTTTTCTTTGGGGCCGATTTCGAGCAACGGACGAACCATCATCCGTCGCGCTCGCTCACAGTCTCTCCCTCTCTCTCGTTCGCTTTCCTCGCCGGTCGCAAAATTTCATGAGGAAAGATTTTCGCTCCAAAACTCGCCGGGTCCTCGCGAAGGCGCACACGGTGGGGTTGGGCAGGGCCGGTGCATGATGTGGCCACGAAATCGTGGTTTTCGCCGTCGCCGTCAATGCACAATCGCAATCGGTTTACTGTGTAGCGTTTTTGTTTTGTCTTCGGTTCCCGTTTCTTAGGATGTGTTTGTCTTGGCCAGTTTTTCGGTCTGCGTTCTTCGTGGCACGAGTTACAGGGTTTGCCGGTTGAATGTCGTTACGTTTTTTCTTGTGTGTGCCCAGTTTTCCCCAGACATGCTTTTTGGCTGATCGTCTTGTGCGCCAACGATGTGCACGCGCGCTGTGGTTTCTTGTTTTTCGGATCTCTTATCCACGGGTTCCAGTGCAGTTTTTCGGTTGCTTTCATTGTCTTCAGGACGACTTCAAGGGTCGTCTCCCCAAAACCTGTCACTTTTCGTTGTTCTCCATTTGACACTTTTGCCGGCGTTTGAGGTTTGGCTGGTGCTCTCGTTTTCGGTTTCGGTTTCTAAAATCAGTTCAATTGCCGAACAACGAACGCCAGATTCCTGAGTAGCTTTTTGCACGTTGGTAAAATAATACAATTCAATGAATTAATTAAATTTGTTTCCAGCTTCCCGGAGACCAAACAGTTCTGCGTACAAGAGTCGGCGAAAAGAAGCTGGAAGAGTTACCTTCGCGCATGGTTCGTTCCGAACAAAACATTTCTACATAATTCTGGTGGACATTTCTGGAGCATAGTAAAACCTTCAAAAAGGAAACAAACAACGCATCGCTACGTAGTGACGCATCGAGACATTATCACGCGGCCGGTCATCTTGAGAACTGCACCAGCAGCAGCTCATCAATTACGCAAGAATGTCACTTGTAGGATGCTGCATGGTTAAGCAGCTTTAGAGTTCCCGGATGTTTTTGTTTTATTCATTCCATCAACTAGAGGACATCCGGTAGGACACTTTTTTGTGCATGTCCTACGCGCGTATGTTTGATCCGTTTGTTTGTCGCTAGGTTCAGCATTACCGGAGGCCTCGTTTGGGCGTCCATTCCCACTTCGAGCGCCCTTTTCGCTGCCACAGCCCGCCCTACGCCTCACGAAAACTTCACTAATTTCTCGATCCACTCGGATTTTCTCACTTTAATGAGCGAAGAACCGACACATTATTATTTGCACTGTTTGGAACTCGGCGGGTGCCGCCGCGTATAGGTTTTGCACTGTCGGGATGGGTTAAGAACGGAAACGGTTTGCTACCTGCGTTCGCTACTTGGCTTCGGAACCGATCGTTTGCGCTCATTATCGCGCGCAAGATATTGCGGGACCCCGTGCCACAAGCTCCCGTGGAGCTTCCAATAAGGGAATCACTCTTTTATCCTTAGCGCGGCGTGTCAAGCATATCAGACCTGGACGGTAGAAACGATCCGTACACAATCGATAAGGTGATCGAATTAGTTCGGTTCCCTTTTCTGGATCAGCACGGTCTGCTCGCGGCTTGTCTTGGTTTTGTGTCTGGTGTGGAAGATAAATTGACACATTCGTGGCATTCGTCATTACGGGCGCGTGAAGTCGCCCGACGACTGTCGCCGGTTTTGTCATATTTCCGCAGGTTTCGCATTGTGCGTTCTAATTAGAGGGAAGCGTCACGAGCAGCTAACCGTTCGATGTGGGAGACATCAAGATCTTGGGGAACTGCTCCAGTTTTTATCCGGTCTTGAAAGATGTGCTTTTTTTAAGAGTGTTCTCCAGCGACTCCACTCAAAGCTTTAATTATATCCGATGAAAATCGATCCCTGAGACGACAATCCTTGACAACATTCCCCCAAGATACAGGGAGATTAAAGACGTCTTTTTTGCGTTCAGATTTTACTACCGAAGCTAGTGCCCGATCGAAGGTACACCGCAGCTCAACAGTTGTACCGCGATCGCGATCGTTGACACTGAGTGAAGGCTACCGGGCAGCAATTAAAAGCGAACATCAAATCCTTACACCGACCAGCCCGTTAACAACCCTTTGTTTCTGTTCGGCGAGTTGGCACACACACACAAAAAAGGAGTCTACTAGACGCCGCGATAAAGAAAGAGCCGTCTCGATAAGCCGCGATCTTTGACGAGGGCTTCCCTAGATTCCCTGATGTTGCCAATCCCGACGAGTTGCAAAAAGGTGACAACTGGTAACCGTCGACAGCGACTTCACGGAAGAGTCTGATCAGATTATAGCACTGACAACGTGCCGCGTGACTTGACAGGGCCGAAACGTCGCTCATTCGCGTCAGTGGTAAAGGACAGCAGGGAACTGTTTTTAGCGTAATGTTTGTAAAAAAATCTGTTTATCTTTTAGTATCCTGACAAACAAAAAACACCAGGGCAGACATTCGTGGACAATCCGATTCTTATCGGAGTAGGATTGACGCAGCGAGCACTGACAGCAGGAGGATTATGACAACACACGGCAAAAGTAGCTGGACGTTCGATCTTGGTACATCAACTTCATGTTCTAGGTGCTGATGGATAAGTGTTGTTTCTCACTCACCTAAATGATGTCGAGTTTTCGAGCTGTCCATGAACTTGAAGCTGTTTGCGAACTTCATACCATTGAACTTCGTGAGCCGTTCTTACTGGAAACGATTTGGAAGGTTTTATTGCACTACGAGATGCATTTTGTCCCATAAAACCTCTACTCCCGAACTCATCGAAGTGTCGAAAGTGTGCAAAAGAAAGCCCACCGACTGAGGTGGACCCTTCATGTTTAACGATCGGGATTTAGACTGTCTGCACACTGTCCCGGTTCCGTCCGATGTTCGGGTTCTGCATTCATTGGGTCTGCCGTGTTGAGCCTAAACCCATCAGCTCTGGTCCGTGTTTTTGCATCAGAAGAATGTGTAACAGCGGTCGACGGCACCAGCAGCATCACCTCGGTAGGTGGCCATTCGTGGTCGTGGTTCTTGGTTGCATCGCGAAATCCGCTACATAAACAAACGCTCCGGTGGCCTCCGCCGGTCAGGAGAACGAACGAATAAAGCATCCGAGGTCTCGAAAATCCCTTCAAAACGTCCGAAAGGCTCGTAAAACCCCTCGAGCCAGGAGATGTGCATGGGTTTATGGATGTGTCACTGTGCGCTTTCGGAGCGTCCATCTTCTTCGACGGTTGCTTGCTTGCAGCACCGGCCCAGGACTGACCGCGGCGCGATAAGACCAATAAATTTTATAGATCATCATAAAATTATAGATTTCGAGCGTACAACGTTGGAGCAGGCCGACGATACATGGTCTGCTGCCCGGTGTGATGTTCGATGGTGCTGTTTACGAAGAAGCAACATTTATTGGCTCACACTGCATCACATGCATCGGTCTGGTGTTGGTAAAATTGCATCGGGGATTTGATGCACGAAGCCACACGGTACAACTAATCGGATTTCTAATGTAACGCTGCAGATGGCGAAGAATTCGATGAGCAATTCTGGTCGATCGTGTAGGCGCTGGAGGTGATTTATATTAAGTCGATGCATAAAGGAGCCATCAAGCCTGATGTTTTTATCACAACCGTAGGCTTTGCCATGTTTTTATGGTTCGTTGTTGGACTGTTGTCAATCATTTTGTGACTATTATTATCTCTTGCTGTTGCTTATTCTTTCTACTTATTATAGTTATTGTAAAACTACATATAAAACTGTACAGAAAATTGCTTGATGTAAGAATCGATAACGTCGATCTTATCTTGCAGCTGACTCTGTCTGTGCATTCCAACATACTATTTTGCATATGTCTTCTATACATGCGGCACCAAGCGTCCGACGTAGTAATGATAGTTATTATGAATAAAATATTCAGGATAATGTGCCGTAATTTGTGGAGCTTTACAGTGCCTTGATAAAATGTTATGTTTCCTTACAAAACTGTTGGACTTTAGTATCAAACATAATTTTAATGTTCCAGTGATATTTTTATTAAGTTTTTATGATCGATAAACAAAAAGAGCTGACGTTGATGTATTGGACAATCAGAAAGATTTATGGAAATGTATTATTTCAAGGCAGACTCATTGGGCCAATCGCAAACAAGAACTGCCCGTGTGACAGACTCGTGAACTGTTGCTTTTTGCTGGTCCGATAGTGATGCACCAACCGGTCCCGATGATCCCTCGAGGGTCTAGAGCAATTTTACACAATCGCCCTCCACTCAGGTTCACTGTGTTCTCTCAAAAACTTCGATTCAGGACGTTGTGTTGCAATATGCCTTAGAATTCCCTCGGGTAGAATTCACCCAGGTTTTACACAAAAAAGCACGAAAACGATTATTCAATATATAGACAGTACCAGCGCTTGAGGGTATTTATGAAAATAATCGCTCGTTCTTGCTCACATCCTCTACTCCAAACCGAAAGCCTCTTTGATATGCAAAGAAAACTGCAAGAATCGCATCAAAACCTGCACCCAGCACCACAATCTGTGATGAGGCCCTTTTGGTGTTCGTTCTGCAGCCCGAACGCCGGAGAAAATTACCGATCAATCGCGCACGGTCGAAATGGGCCCAACTTTACACTCACTTACCGGCGGGCTCGTTCTTCTGCGTTCTTCTGCCGCGCACATTCCACACTCGCCTGTTCCAATTTTGCACCGATCGTCCGTCATAAAACTGGAGCAAGAATGTGCAGCAGTAATCGCCGGGCCGGTCGGGTCGGTCGGTGATGGCGAAAGGCACCGAAATGCTAAAACTGCACGCCCCGTAACGGTGGAGATGCATGAACCAGCGATAAGGTCCAGCTTTGTTGGAAGAAATGCGTCGCTTGAGGCGTGAGAAAATGATGGGATGATGCCTGGGTTCGCCAAAGGTCGCCCGGTGTGGAATGTGAGAGCGCGAGCTCAGGTTGTGTTTTTTTCGATTGGAGATCATTCAATTTGGTGAAGTCGTGGAAGTAAAAGTACTGTGAGGATGATCATAGAGTCTTGAAGTTGCGTTTTCAAGAGCTCTTTGGATGTTGGCTATATTAAAAGAAAGTATTTTTATTAACTTATTGAAGTAATTGTTCAATATTCGATTAATCAACAACACAACATAAAAGTTCAACAAACAAACAGGGTAACTTATATCTCTTATCGAACTGAAACGCTCTTTCCTACTTAAGGATCATATATCAGGTCTATTAATAAGTCATCGGTCATCGATTATATTTAGAAAAGTAATATCCATGACTTTGTACAACCTTTTCACATCTTTTGGGTAGATTGTGGATTCCTTCAATAAAAAGAAATCCGGTTTTGGACACAATCCATGTTTCGATCCACATTTTCAGTTCGGTGGAAATCCGGAAGTGCTGTGCGGTCAAGCCATGCTCCATCGACCGGAACAGGTGGTAGTCGGAGGGTGCAATATCTAGGCTATGTGTCAGATAGGGTAAAACATCCCATTTTAGTGTCTGCAGGTAGTTAAGTGTCAGCCCATTTTAGTGTTAGGGCCTTTCTTCCTTCAAGACGCGACTCAAATGCATAAGTTGTCGTCGGTAAACGTCACCCGTGATGGTTTCGCTTGGTTCTAACAATTCGTGGTACACTACACCCAGCTGGTCCCACCAAATGCACAGCATTACCTTGGCGCCATGAACGTTTCGCCTTGGGTGTCGAGGAAGAAACATGTCCCGGGTATACATTTGTTGCTTTACATTTTGTGTTCTCGTAATAAATCCACTTTTCGTCACCAGTAACAATCCGGTGGAAAAAACCCTTCTGTTTATGCATGCCGTTGGAGCAGTTGATCACACTCCGAATCATGCTTAATGCTTTTAAACGTGGACAAATGGATGACTGAATATCCACAAACGTATTTGCTAGCAGAGTCTGTGTTTGGATCGGGTCTTCATCAAGTACTGTCTCCAGTTCTCGATCTTCGTACTTTGTTGGCCGTCCGGAGCGTTCTTCGTTTTCCATAACTCTGCAACGTTTATTCCGATAAAGCGTGATCGCTTTAATATTCCCTGATTATACGATGACTCTCGGTGGACGAATTTTTCATCACAAAATATTGAAGGAGAATTCCCCATAAAAAACTCTTTTTCTGGAACGAATGTATTAATAATTGATGAAATGACAGCTGAGGGCTGACAAATCCTGAAGATGATACTTCAAAATAACAGTTGGGATGTATAAAAACCGTCAAAACTTATTTATAAACCTGATGTTTCCACCGTAGATGTAAGGCTCATCTTCATGGAAAGCACACGAATTTTAAGGAAAAATGAAACACTTAACCTTCTCTACCCTGTCAAAATGACCGAGCAAATGGATGAGCCAGTCAGGCATAGTAAGAAGTTTGCACGAGGAATCGTTCTGGACACTCTCCCACGCTCTCTGAACGCCATATGAAAGCGAAACGACTGTCCATCGAAACACCGATAAAGCGGCAACAAGAATGCACAAAAATCCGATCATCTTTCCAACACGTTCGTTCTGTGTTTTGTATTTTCACTCGGTACATTATTACCGGCCGCGCGCGCACACACACACACTCTTTACTTGTTTACACTCGTGGATTAAGTGCGCGCGGTCGGTAAATTTATAGCAATTTG
>KZ062534.1:37371-70739 GCA_002091835.1 Anopheles maculatus | reverse complement strand
CTGTGAAATGCTTCCGGGAAATCCCAATCGACGCATTTCGCCATAATTTAGTCGCAAACTAGCTTCACCCACGCTTCCTGTGAAGTTTTACTCGCTTTCCACGGGAGGGGGGAAATCAATTCAACGCCCACGACCACCAACCCTCCCACAGACACACACACACAGCACACGTAACCACATAGTTTGCATTTTCCATTTCACCATAATACCATTGATGTTCTAATTTTGTTTCATTGAATAATTACAAGCTCCTGGCATGGGGGGTTGGGGATGGAAAAGGGGGTGGGGGCGAGAGGAAAGCTTTGTGCGTGTACTTCTATGTTGGAATGGATTGTTCAGGGTATATGATGAGCTATACTATCACCCGCGCGGGTGGAGCTTATTCACAGGAAAAATCATTCCTTTCCGTTTGCCGAGCGAGATGCTAGTATGAAAACTTTCACCTAATTACTACATCTCTCTGTACAGCGCTTTTCCGAACGAACGGGAGAAAACAAAAAGAAATGGAAAATTTAAAACGAAAATACACCAAAATTGTCCTTTGGTGGCGGCTTTTCCGGAATTATTTGTCTGAACGGTGTTGCTATTCTTATCACTGCAATTGGGGGTCTAATTTTCACGAATGAATGGAAAATTTGTTTGCAAGAAACAAATCTTTGTTTCGCATTGTTCGATTCCAGCATTGCTGCTACTGTTGGCAACTTTTCAAAGAATAGAGAAAACATGGTTTTCGCTGCCACGTGTGTCTTATTGTGGTTTAGAATTTGATTTTCCTCTTATTTGATTGTTTTTCCCACTTCGATGAAAAGCCACTTCTCATACTTCAATTTCTATCATATCTACATTTTTTTTTTGGTATTTATAGATTCTTCTTTTTTGTATGATTTTCTTTAAATTGTTCGCCTTTATTAGTCTTTTCCATTCTATTATGTTTCATATTATTGAACTGGACTCGTTGGTTTTTCTTTTCTAAAAAAACCTTTTTGCTTTATTCTACAACGTTCTCTATTCTCTCTTCTATTTTTAAAACATGTTTCTCTGTTCTATTAATTCGTATTGAATTTTCTGTTGTGTTTTTCTGTCTTGTTCTTGCTTGTTTCGATCGCTTTGAATTGTATATTTTATATATTACAACTTTTCCTTTTCTATTTTGTTTTTGGTTTATCCCTCATTGTTTCTGTATTCTATATCCTGTTGTTCTTACATTTTTAATTTGTTTTTTCATCTTGAAACTGACGCTTGCTTTAATTTCTAATAAAAGATATTCCTTTTACACACTGCTCTACATCTTTTAACCTTATTGTTAAGCTTATTCCGATGAACAACTCCATCCCGATTAGAAACAATCGGTGCATGCGTTTGCTCAAAAACCAACTCAAACCACCGGAAACCAATCACGAACCCGTTATGCTCCAGGGACCGCGAAATGATGCGGTCTGGTGTATGAGTTCGATTCGTGACACCTAGAACCTGCCACCGAAGCACCCACAATAGTTGACTCCTGGCGGTGGAAAAACCGCACCCACGCACCCGGGCAAAGGGATGAGCTTACATGTAACGCCTTGTCCCCCCCATCAAAGCAAACCTCGCGAACAATTTGGACAGATGAGGCAAGCGATGTAAACCGGATTGACGCATAATTAGGCTAATTAAATGATATTGCAACGGTGGAAAAGAAGGACGGCGTTGGTCGGCAAGGGAAACGCATGCAAATCGGAAGATTAAAGCTGCCGGAAGAGTGGGGGGGGAGAGTGGGTAAAACCCGGTCCATTTCTAATTGAATTGCGACAAATTGTGCCCACAAAACACCCCCTGTCGAGGCCACCCGTTCAACACCAAGCCAGGCACCACGGAATAGTGACGGTAATGATGATGATGATGATGATGGCGGTGATGATGATGGCACGAATGATGGTGTCCCCGAGGAGGGTTTGGGAAGCCAGGTCAACGGAACCTTCCCACGAGTTTACGGTTTACCGCAGTGCTATGTGTCGGGTTTTGTGTGCGCTTCGATGGAGACGCATGGTACAATTTTGGAGCCGGGTTTCTTCGTGACACCTGGGAAATTCATTTTCCCACCTACCGACGTACGAAACCGAAACCTCCTCCCCTCCCCTCCCGACACACCGATCTGATCTGACCGAAGACGCCGTATCACTGCAATTGGGGGTCTAATTTTCACGAATGAATGGAAAATTTGTTTGCAAGAAACAAATCTTTGTTTCGCATTGTTCGATTCCAGCATTGCTGCTACTGTTGGCAACTTTTCAAAGAATAGAGAAAACATGGTTTTCGCTGCCACGTGTGTCTTATTGTGGTTTAGAATTTGATTTTCCTCTTATTTGATTGTTTTTCCCACTTCGATGAAAAGCCACTTCTCATACTTCAATTTCTATCATATCTACATTTTTTTTTTGGTATTTATAGATTCTTCTTTTTTGTATGATTTTCTTTAAATTGTTCGCCTTTATTAGTCTTTTCCATTCTATTATGTTTCATATTATTGAACTGGACTCGTTGGTTTTTCTTTTCTAAAAAAACCTTTTTGCTTTATTCTACAACGTTCTCTATTCTCTCTTCTATTTTTAAAACATGTTTCTCTGTTCTATTAATTCGTATTGAATTTTCTGTTGTGTTTTTCTGTCTTGTTCTTGCTTGTTTCGATCGCTTTGAATTGTATATTTTATATATTACAACTTTTCCTTTTCTATTTTGTTTTTGGTTTATCCCTCATTGTTTCTGTATTCTATATCCTGTTGTTCTTACATTTTTAATTTGTTTTTTCATCTTGAAACTGACGCTTGCTTTAATTTCTAATAAAAGATATTCCTTTTACACACTGCTCTACATCTTTTAACCTTATTGTTAAGCTTATTCCGATGAACAACTCCATCCCGATTAGAAACAATCGGTGCATGCGTTTGCTCAAAAACCAACTCAAACCACCGGAAACCAATCACGAACCCGTTATGCTCCAGGGACCGCGAAATGATGCGGTCTGGTGTATGAGTTCGATTCGTGACACCTAGAACCTGCCACCGAAGCACCCACAATAGTTGACTCCTGGCGGTGGAAAAACCGCACCCACGCACCCGGGCAAAGGGATGAGCTTACATGTAACGCCTTGTCCCCCCCATCAAAGCAAACCTCGGGAACAATTCTTCGGTGGGTGTGAAGCGATGTAAACCGGATTGACGCATAATTAGGCTAATTAAATGATATTGCAACGGTGGAAAAGAAGGACGGCGTTGGTCGGCAAGGGAAACGCATGCAAATCGGAAGATTAAAGCTGCCGGAAGAGTGGGGGGGGAGAGTGGGTAAAACCCGGTCCATTTCTAATTGAATTGCGACAAATTGTGCCCACAAAACACCCCCTGTCGTGGCCACACGGTATGGTGACGGTAATGATGATGATGATGATGGCGGTGATGATGATGGCACGAATGATGGTGTCCCCGAGGAGGGTTTGGGAAGCCAGGTCAACGGAACCTTCCCACGAGTTTACGGTTTACCGCAGTGCTATGTGTCGGGTTTTGTGTGCGCTTCGATGGAGACGCATGGTACAATTTTGGAGCCGGGTTTCTTCGTGACACCTGGGAAATTCATTTTCCCACCTACCGACGTACGAAACCGAAACCTCCTCCCCTCCCCTCCCGACACACCGATCTGATCTGACCGAAGACGCCGGTCCGGAAAATGGAAAACTTTAATTTTCGATTCGTGGCGTCCGTTTTTCCTCCGTCGGCAACACGTGATCTCGCGTGAAGGACTGTACGGAAAGGAATAAGAAGAAGAAGAAGAAGCAGTTCGCCAGACCCCTAACCTTTTTGTCCTTCTCTTCCTTACTCTCTCGCCCCCTACCACGCCTTATCAAACCGATAGAATGCCCTGTTTCATTATTTTAATGGCGTTTACTTTCACTCAACTGAATGACTCAAACTGCGTGTCGGGACGGACGTAATGGATGCCTTTTTGGGGAAGAGAGAGGTACGTCGTGGGTGGGTAACTCATTCGTCCATCCATTTCCCTTCGTGTGCCTTCCCTCTGCAACCCCGTCCGGTAGGCTTTTGTGGTGATGAATTGTTTAATTTCTTTTATCTACCATCGCACGCGAATGCTACCCAGGACCAGGTTGCAAAGGAAAAACCTTGGAAAACTTATGTTCTAGATTACGCGCGTACCATGCTAGGGGCGGGCAGGGTGCGCTATCGCTATCGCGTTGGTGGTCGGGATGGTCCGGAGCTGTTTAACATAAATTTAATTACGTGCGAGGTGGTGGCCGCTTTCGCGGGAAATGGCGTACTAAGGATGATGATGTTTGGCTGCAGTTTGGCGCGTTTTTGCTAAGGAACCTGCGAGAAAGGATAGCGCTTGCCTGGTTGGGGTGGGATCTTGATTTTAAAATGGAAAAGTTTTGCTTAAGCCTGTGCCCAAGTTTGTGATATATTTAGGCTGAGAACTTGTCTGTTGACATATTTTATTTGGCGTTTCAAAAGGAAAGCGATGCTTTCCGGTGTTGCTGAGATGTGGCTAGTTGTTGTGATGCTTCGTCCCCTTGGGAAGCATAGTTCTGAAGGGGTCTAACAGAACTCTTATTTTAACACCTTCAGTTTATAGCTCCACAACATCGTTTCATGCTGCGATAAGTAGGATTAGAATTAAGATATATTAAAGTTTACGAGCCAGAAACCTATCAAATAAAATAGCATGCATGTAAGTATATTTACCTCAACCCGTATTAGCTCCATACTAACCCTTAACCAGCAGCTTAAAGTGGCGGCTTCTTTCGGAAAGCAAAAACAAAATTAATGCACCAGATAACAGTTAAAACTCCAAACCATGAAACCTGTTTTCCGACACTTCGATTATGTGTTAAAGCATCGTCCGTATCTTTTTTTCCTCCGAAACGCAGTCTCTAGGCCGAGGCCCCGGTGATGAATGATGAATCATTCATACGCGGGATTAAAAGCAAAATAAAAGCGCTATAATGCGGCCCGATAGTAGGTGGCGGCTCACCTGGCCACCACAGATAAAGGGGTTAAGAGAACTATTTTTGAGAAGGTTTTTGTTGAAGATAAAATAACAGCGACACCACCCTTACGTAGCTAGGTGGTACTGTAAGCTGCAGAGCCAGAGATTAGCCGAGGAAGTTATCGGGCCGGGAAATCTAAACAAGCTTTGCAACATCTGCATTCGATTTGAGGGCGACCGACGGCATCCAAACGGAAGCATGTTTAAACGGGTTTGGTGCCGGGTTTTTTCTTATCTTATCGCGCGTAAGTGGATTTGTATAGTTTTCTTGATTTTTTATTTGATTTGAATTTTTATGATCTTTTTCATAGGGCTTGAGATGTTGAGATGTTTAATAATTAATTCGGTTGTTTTTTATGACTTTTTATTTGATTTGATTTGACATAAATTCTTGCTTTAGGTCCCATATATGGGTTTTACTTTCCAATTTAGATTGTGGTTGACTTAAACTCTTCACATTTGTAGGCCAGTTTGAGCTTTGCTTTTTTCCCCCTGCTTTTCACACGCTCACAAAAAGCTAACATGACAAGCGTCCATTAGCAAGTGGCCCACAATGGTGTGGGGAGGGAATACATTTTGTATTCTTCATCAAAACAAAACAAAACAAAAAAAGATCTAACCGCTCTAGATCATTTATTTTAACTGTTTCTCTCTGTGTCGAAAATGATATACAGACACAATAGGGGGCGCACACAACGGATTAGCGTATTAGGTAACGGTTGGAATGGGTTTTATTATTCATAAACGGTCGTAAAGTTTGATGTTCAAAAGCACTTACCGCGATTTAAAGTGTCAGTGTTTTTTCGCTTTTAGATAAGAAGTAGGTACCGCTTTTTTTTTGTTTTGCTGGATTAAAATGTGGAAGTGTGCTTACTGAAATGATTCAAACGGTGGAGTTTTATTTTTAGAAAATTAATAATGCATTAAGAATAAAAGAGCAAATTATTATTCGACATTAGGAAGGCTCGAAATAGGAAAACTGATGGCACTGTTGTGAGCATTAGGTGAAGAGAAGAACTAATTTAAAAGTGGACTCTGCATTGGAATGATTTTATTTTTAGAACCTGCTCAGCCAAATAAAATTAGAAAATTGAGGTGTCTCTATTTACATCGTGTTTTATAGGGTTTATTAAAACACATTTACCACTTGACAGTAACCAGTAGTCTGACGGTACAGCCAAGTTCACCAAAGGATTTTTGGTGGACGCATCACCTTCATCATTCTGACTCAATTAGGGTCTGCCAAGCATCCTCTATTCATATAGACAATCTAAACAGGCGTTACGGTTTGGGCAGTAGGTGATAAAGCCCGTAACCAGAACATAAGTTTGTAGGCTTGACCCTAAGCACAACGTTAGTAGGGTCTTTAGAGAACCTAGCACGTAGAATCCGTTGACATGTCAAAAGACAGATGCGAAGTAAAGACATTGTCCTTAAGATATCCATATACGAGGCCCGCTCGTGGGCCGCAGGACTTGTTTATAGGGCTTATCATAGTACGGAGCCCTTAAAAGATCGGGTTTTGAAGCATCTGCATCTGGGTCTAGGTCGTCTGGTACCATTCTCATACTAACTCTCTGTGACTAAGAGGAATTCGTCAGTTTTGAACAGAGTCCATAGGCGCATTTAGGGGCGTATCTCGGCGAGAAGTTTTCTAAGCAACCCTGATCGTATCTTAAGATCTAAGTTGTTATTGGTGCTGACTTTTGGCCCTGGATATGTGAATCCAGGAATCCTGGATATGTGAAGCTGGGGGGCGGCCCGATGGTGTATAAGATAGCGGCGCCGGTCTTCCCCCGGCAGGACCGGGGTTCGAATCCCGGCGGACCGCCTCCCCTTACGCAGGACTGACTATCCAGCTACGGGTAAAACTTAGTCACAGAAAGCTAGCAATAGCTGGCAGGCCCAAGACCTCACGAGGTTGTTAGTGCCAAGGAAGAAGAGAAAATGTGAATATTTGATCGGTAATATTCGTGCAACGAATTAGCTTCGCCAGACTACGGTGGGCTGGTCATGTCATGAGAATGGTACCAGATGACCCAGACAGCGAAATATTGTTAGGTCGTCAAGTTTTGTTGGGAGAGCTTCAATCTAATGACGTCTAATATCATCATCGTATGCCAGAACCCAGGATCAACTTATGAAAAAGTGATGCACGAAGCTTACAACTTCGAGTCCTAGATGGTAGTCTCTAGTATCTAGTGATGCTGGTCTTAGTCTTCGTTCAATAATCTAGGTAAGCTAGGCTTAGATGCTTAAACAACTTATTATGTTATACTGTCATATACAGCTTTAAAATAAATAGAGAGTAGTTGTACAATGTAGCTTCGACTCTGCCATCTTCCCCCAGGATATCTCCACATGCTCTAACAAAAAAACTACAATAATCACTTAATTGAGCTTGCTCGCGTCCAGATAAGCCTTCGCCGACACGAACCATTACTTTACGTTAACAAACAGCCTCACCACAGTTTTGAGAGCTTCAATGTTTTCCAATCGGTCCGAAAAACGGTTCACTGCACCGCGTGATTGATTGGTTGCGAGCTGTAATTAATCAGCAATTAAATTGATTTCCAGTGTAATCATTCATTTATCCGTTGCGATGCAATGCTTTCCCGTCGTGAGTCGTCGTTCGTGTGCGATTCTTTCCATTTGCTGCTTCCCGGATAATTGATAAGATATACATGTTACACGATCGTACCGTGCAGTAGTGCAGTGCGCTTAAAAATGCTCTATAAAAGCTGGTTGCGAAAAAGTATTAATTAATACAAATATTTAACTGTCGTCAACGGAAACGGAGGCTGTTCTGGAGTTGCTGTGCGCCGTTTCAGCCGACGTTAAAATATAATTACTCCTTCTCATTACCCTCGTGCCATTCCAGGTGTGTGTGTGTTTTCCCCTCAGTTAAGTGACACGTTGCCGAGTTATTTCCTTCCCAAAAAAAAAAAAATTGCTTGCTTATTGCGTGCATTTTTATCAATTGAAATATTACACATTTGAGGTATCAATTTAAAAGCAAAAAGTAATAAAACCGTTCCCAAGCGCAGGCCACTAGGGTGAGAGAAAGATGTGGAAAAAACACTTTGCAAAAATTAATGACCTTTCTCTCGGTCTGTCTTTCGCGCTCTCTCTCTCTCTCTCTCTCTCTCTCTGTTTCTCATTCAATTTGCACCGAACACACCGGAAAACCGGTCCTAGTGGCGGTAATTAACGGTGCAATCTATAATGAACGTCAATCCCTCTCGGCAAGCCTGGGTGTAGGATTACCGGGAGGCACGCTTGCCCATCTCCCTCAACAAACACCTCACCGGACTGCTGCCTCATCTGTCCAAATTGTTCGCCTATATAGATCGAATGGGTGACGATGCCGACGCAGAATTGGACGGGAAGGACTTGGAATTGATGTTTAATTACGTCATTACAGTTAAGCTCGTCGGGATTGACCGTACCAAGGGTGTTTTTTTTCTCCTGTGTGTTGTCCTCCACCATTGCTCGTATTATAATAATCTTTTTTTTCCATTTCATTTCCATTTGCCTGGTGCTGATGCGAGAGAACGGGCTTCAGAAGTAGCAGGTTTGGGGATGTGTGTGTGTGTGTGTGTTTTTTTTTATTGGCCGCGAATATATGTACTTAAGCTCGATCAATGTTACTCACCGTGTATGGATGATTTCTTTTGAAGTGAGATTTGTATCGGACTGATTAAACTAGAGGTTTTCCCGGCCGAACCATTCCGTGCCTGGAAAGTGGTTCCCGCTTACAGTCATCATTACCATTTGGGGCTGGATGCACTTGAGGGGGTGGGATGGGGAGATCGAGACGATGACAGGGGAGGACAGAATACATGAAATGGCAATCAATAATGCACTTCGTTTAATTGATGGATTGAGCGATAGGGTAAGACGGTTTCGCCGATATAGCCACGGTAAATGCTCCAGGGCGACGAAACGCCAGGGAAAACCCCCCGGAGGTTCGAGAGCACATCGGGTGTCTCCATGCCTTTTCTCATCTCCTCGTCCTCGTGTGAATGAAAATAGAGAAAAAGGTGAAATGTGCCGCACACGATTGAAGAAAGACGAGACGGAGAGAGAGAGAGCGAGAGAGCGAGCAACGAAAGCACTTTGTAATTAACTGATTGCTGATAAGCGCGGGAAATTAGACCCTGATGGGTTGTGTATTTATTTTTATGCATTTCTTTTTCCGCTCGGTTTTCTGCTCTCGGTCCCCATGCTTTCTGCTTGTACGGGCGTTTTTCTCTTTCTCTCTCTCTCTCTCTCTCTCGCTCTGTGTTTGTATTTTGTCGTTTCCATTACAGGAATGAGTTTCATTAAGTTCAATCTGTAGTTTAATTGATGACAATGTTTGAAACATGTCCACGGGTGGAAAACGATAGTAATGAAGAGTAGTTGGCAGTTGGTAGCTCTTGGCAAAAATGGCACATGAACAAGGGATGTGGATGGTGCGTAAAGAAGGCGTGCTAAATAAAAACACGCGGCCTGTGTACACAAGTGAACGTTTACGGGTGGATAAGTGGTTTGCATTGACGAAAGTGACATTAAGCGGATCGTTTTGTAAGCATTAATTTTGTGTGCAGTTTTTGAGATACATCAGAATTTGAGTTTTTGTAATCATAGTTTTAAGGGATTTCAATGTGAAAAGTATGGAAGAAATTTGTACCTAGCAATACAGTCAGATTTCATTCTCCAATAATCAGAACTTTGCTTGAATTCACTGATCACTTGAGTGCCATTTTTGGTTAATTTTCGTTACGAAAGTCATATTTTTCTTGACGTTGAGATTAAGCTAGTACTGAATATTACAGAGGCGGGGCGGTCTTCACACGGCAGTGCCGTATATCGAATCTCGTCCTCGTACGCAAGACTTTCAAACCAGCTACGGGTAAAACCAAGTCATAGAATGCAAGAAATAGCAGGCCCAAGACCTACTGTGGTTTTATAGCCAGAGAAATAGAAGAAGATACTTGATAGAATCGGTTCTTGAATCTCATCCAGACAAGGAAATCCCCGTACGTTGTAGCTCTTGTCCAGCTTTGGGTAAATCAAATCAAAGGAGTCGGTAATAGAAGACCAAGTCCTCTGAGAAGGCCTTGGCTGAAGGTCTTCTTGGTCGAAGAACGAGAAGAATTTAAGGCTTTAGATATCCGATGCCGCCCGATGGTAGATACGACAGCGGCGCCGGTCTTCACACGGCAGGACCGAATATCGAATCCCATCCGGACAGTCTCCCTGTACGCAGGCCTGATTATCCATCTGCGGGTAAAACCAAGTCATAGAAAGCTAGATATAACAAGACCTAGACAAGCTAGACAAGACTAGGTTACTGAGGTTGTAGAGCCAGAGACGAAGAAGGAAGATACACGACCGGATCGATTATCCAGCTTCTGGTGAATCAAATCATAGGAGCCAGTAATGACAGCCTCTTGGGACTTTGATTGAAGATGGATAATAATTTTAGGCCCTAAATATCTGATTCAATTTTCATTCAATACATTTTATTCTTCTTGGTTTAAATTCTTTCTAAAGCGTATGAGTCATTTAATGGATTGCTCCTTCTATACTTCTTCCATAGAGGTTAAGATGCTGAATTTCTGAAATGGTTCTAAAGACCTTTCCAAATCAAAGCTTTTCTTCGAATTAGCACCCTTCTCTTAGAATTTAGGTAACGAAAGTTATTAGATAAATTCTGGACGAATGCCAAATTGCTGTAAAAAGTTGTTGCAGGGCTATTTCTTTAAGTTGGAGTTGATACTCCTATTAGTCTATGAGGATCTAAGCCATATTCGATTTGTATGTGCTTTGACGTATTGCGACTAAAATGCTGCGTATTATGACTAAAAATCTCCATGCAAACTGACGGGCAAAAGTAGTCAGAGCCAAAAACGTTGGATTTTATTCGAGCAAAAATCTTTGTTGAAGTTTGTTTACGTTATATCTCAAGTTTCTTTTGCAAAGTTAGCTCATGTCACCAATTCTCTAGAAACATAAACAAAAGACTATTCAGCTACGGGTAAAACACAAGTCATAGAAAGCTATAAATAGCAGGCCAAGACCTGCAGTGGTTGTTGTACCAAAGAAGAAGAATTATCTAGTTTAACTTGTGACTCTAATGCCTTAGAGTTTAACCCCATTTATTCCATCCAAACTAAGCTTATTTCTGACGCGTTTAGCGAACCAACTGTCAAAATTGTATGTCTGTTGTCAAACGTTTAACCTGATGATTAGTTAACCTGGTGTCCTAACATTTTCAGCTTTCAAAGCTCAAGTGATCTCAAACCCCAATACTAAAGTGGTCTTATTGTTATGTCTACAGCGACGGCAACAGCCTAGTCTTCGATTTAGGGAAACGTTCAGAGTCAATTAATACTCATCATTCTTCAATTCTTGTTCATGTTATTACATAAAATGTATATTCTACTTTTCCATTTGTTAGTCATATTATATCTAGAGCATTTCAAGCCCCTTACAGACTGAAACAATTCGCTGAAAGTCCTTCATTTTGAAATGAAACACAAACGCTACCATCCAAGTTACAAGCTCCCGACAATTTTGAACTATATCCTGGTATAGTTTTCCTAATACTATGTACCGTCCGATTATCGCAAATCCTTGTAAACATCAATCTAATTACGTATAAAACTTCCTTTCAAAACCATGCATAATTAGCTAAATAGCTTCAGGGGGCGGACCAGCACGCGGATGTTTATTTACTCCAGCACTTTTACCGCCCTGCCCGTACTTCCTACTTCCTCACTACTGCCCGGTGTTTTTGTGTCCGCAAAACTGTCGATCAATACGGCTAAAACTTACCTTTTTTGGACGGCGCGTGGTCCGTTCGTACGACTCATCAATTGGCCCGGAGCGCGACGTTGTGTCTACCACGTGTCCGGGACCGGGTCATCTTTCCAGACACACACAGAGCAAAACCCCTTTTTTTCGATTGGTTTGCTCATTATTTACTAAGGTTCTCCCTGTCGTTCTCCACTATCAAGCAAAACCGTTCAACCCCGAAGCACAATGTAATGTGCCTTCTCTGCCCTGTAATTGGCATTTTTGCGTGCGATCGGTTGTGTAATTAATGCCACGGGCGAAGCACCTAGGATGTGCGGGAGAACCTTACCGGAGGGGTTGTTTTTCGATTGTTTTTCGAAGCTCGGGGGCAAGAAGAAAGATTTATCTAGCACTAATTAGTTGTTTTGTGAAACATAATTCTTTTCGCGATGATGACATTCAAAATTTTTTGAGAGCAAAATCGCGTCTCAAAAATGTAATTGGAAATTTAAACGGCTACGGTCTCATTAAACCATGGTTCGGACAGTAAAGTTTTCTACCAGCGCGGGCCCAAGGTACGAGGCAAAAACTGCATAACGCACCCGATTGTGTCTTGAACTGTTTCCAATTAAAGCAGCAATGTGTGTAATGTACCCAATTACGTAGCCTTTCTCCCGGGCCACACGAGCCGGCCGTGCATTGTACTTTCCCGCCCTAATGAAAGAGGAAAACTTATGCGAACCAGCGCACGAGCGAGAGAGAGAGAGGTGGTTGTGTCCCGAATGGTGTGTATCCTGCCAACAAGGGAAGCAAAAAACCAGGCAACCCGAAACCCCGAAACAACCGTCCTGCTTGGGGATGCACCCGAGCTGCTGGTTGTGGCCGATGGTCGATTATGGTGAGCGCGCGCGGTAGCTTCTAATGCTTGCCAAAATGTTCGTTCGTTAGCAGGAAACGGTTCTTAATGGCAATCCTTTCGGCAGTTAATGGTGGACAAGTGGTGCGCGAGTACCGAGAAAACACGCGGTGGGGATGGATATCGAAAATAGCGATATACCGAATAAAAGGAGAACGAAAGAGCGAGCGAGAGACTGGCACAATCATAAACGAAACTCACTTGGGTCTGACTCACCGAATGTAGGTGAGTAAGGTTCGCTGGTGAGAACGTCGGGCTACAACACATTCTCATTGCGTTGGCTAGCTGACGGCTGGCTGACACAATCCGGCGTCGCGTTTGTTCGTGGGAGATGAACCGGCGAACAAAGTGCCTTCGGGTGTGGGTTGTGCGGTGTTTTCGGGGTGCCAGCAGCAGCAGCAGCAGCAGCAGCAACCGGGGCTGGCTGGCTGGCTGGCAAAAGTTTCCAGTTTAAAAAGGATGTATAACGAGCTCGGCAAGCAATTTATTTTAATGATCGTCCGTTTGAAATAGAAGTTTAGTTTTGTATAATTGTACCGAATCTATATATTATAATGAGGCGTGAGGCGCGCGCGCGTTCTGGCGCGGTGGGTGTATAAATGGTGCTGTGTACGTACGGTACAATCATCTTTCGCCCATTCCCGGTTGCGGTTCTTGGTCCACAACTCGTTGGGGAAGCGTTCTTGTTTCTCCGTTTTTTTCTTTTAATCTGCGTCTGAATGTTCGCGTACAATTACTTTCTCACACGTGTGACGCCTTTCAGGGTGGAAATGAAAGCAATCGGAAATTAAACGGCCAGTTGGGTGGTAAAATAAAATCTTCGCTTACAGAAACTGTTTCTCGTATTATTAGGGGAGATTGGGTAAAATTGTCCATTAAAAAGAGAGGTTAGGAATTCGATTATTTGGCCCGCAGTAAACAGGGCGATAAATACAGTGTGTAGCAGGATTATAAGAGCAAAGATTTTGATGTCTTACATTGCACATTGCTTGTTTGATTTGGGTTTTTGATATAAAACAAGAAGAACAACCTTACAATATCCGTGAATGCACATCTCGTTAGGATGAATTTCTCCAATAGTTATGGTTTGTCCTGTATAACTAATTTACCAACTTCTTTTTCCCTCTAGAAACTATCACATCAGTAAATCTTGGCTTGCTATTTCGAGCAGTGGTCAATCTTGAGACTGCGAGATATCAGAACAAACTAGTGCGTCGACTACTAAGCAACATGGCCACTCCATGCTTCCTATCCTGTATTTTAATATTTACCTCAGGATGCGAATTATATTCAAAAGATATCTCTTACATTCGTTTACTAGAATTATTTTGCTTAAAATCCATTTTATTCTTCATGAGGTCATCTCTCGTCCATTCTTGATGAGGCCGTATTGCTCATAAATATACTTAGAGAGCGTCAACATAGTATTCGTTAACAATTTGCCCCCAATAAATTACTTGTGGTAGTGTATAAGCCCATCATTTGTACAATACACGAGAGTCACAAACACTATGGGTTCTTCTTCTTTCTTGGCCTAGCGACCCCTTAGGTCACGCCTGCCATATTGGTTTACTAGACGTATTGTTACCGTATAGTTGGTTAGTCAATCGTCACTATGGGGGAACGGCCCAGATGAGACTTGAATCCCGGTCCTGCCGTGTGAAGACCGACACTGCCGTCGCATCTACCACCGGGCTATCAACCCCTATGGGCTATGCATCTTAATTCAGCCCGTTAACATTGTCCATGTTATAACTTTCTCCTTGGAGCTTGGAATAGACAAAGTCTCTTGAAGGAAAACGTGTTGTTCAATAACTCTTATATATTATTATGATTCTGACCCAAAAAGCAAATATTTTAAGAGCTAGCCAAACCACTTGAGATGGACACCGATTGCGCATATACTTATGTCACACACTGTATAAATCATCAATTGATATTTTTTTATATTTCTATTGCTTCTATTCCTTAGATAAGTAAAGCAATTAAGTCTAAATTATGACAAAATTGAAGAAAAATATTGCATTTTGTATAAAATTCCAACCATAAATTTTTTGAATGAGGTTCATTACGCAGAAAAGCGTCTTAAAAATGCAACACGCTCGCGTGCTAACTGTGTTTGCAAATGAAGGTTCGATTGTTTGACTCATCCATCGCACCCGTTTGCGAACGATTCGTCTTCCGTAGTGATGCTCCGGTCAGCTGGACACATCTTGTTAGTGCTGGACGCTTCCCGTACATTCAATCAGCCAGTCCAGTCATTCCAGACTTCGATCTAGCTCGGTTCGTGTTTCGGCCGAAAGGCTTTTGGGCCCGTGAATGGTGGCTGCTAATGAGGAAGCCATTGTGTGTCACATCTTAACGAGCGAAGATGATTTCCCGTATGGTCAGCAGCTGTGGGACCTGGGACGGTTCATTTAGTGTCGAGCGGCATTGCATGCCTCTTAGTGCGAGGCACACAAAAAAAGAGAGCAAGTGCAAGAGACCGAAGTCAGTTGGACGAAATTTGAAAATTTAATGCAACTACGTGTATCATTTGAAAGGATATATTTCACCATCAAATGTCGTGCTGTGGTTGTTTTTTTTTGTTTCGCCGTCGTTGTTGGTGCAGTCACTGTTATGCCAGTGCCATTTGTTGTTGTCGAGGGTAGCTACCCGTGCTGTACAAATACATATCGTGACAGTCGCGAAGGACGCAAACGAGTCCCCGGGTGTGCCCGTCCATCCAAAAGCTGGTACCAAACGCCGCACCAAACTTCCTTTGGAGCGAGTAATTATTTTGAAATTTAATTAAAAAATTAATTACAAAGAAAATAACTATATTGCAATAATGCCCTCTCACCCTCTCGCAAGTTTCGTGCCTCGGTCGTCCGTATCGTTGTCCCTATCCCTTTGACTTCCTCGTCCACTCTTACACCCCTTGCTTCAGGGAGGTTTTTTGTTGGTCCTGAGCTCGTCTGCGGCAGGCGAAACAGCTGTGCGCTCGCATCGGCCACGACGATGGCCCTGATGGCAACGAAGAAAACGTGCTCTCGCGCGGAAGTTAATGAAACGTACACAAAGTGCATTAAAGTTTGCACACTGTCCCCGTCCCCGGTGCCCGTTTGCCTCTACCTCTATGGTCCCAGTGTTGTGCTGCAGTTTCAAGCCCCGACGGTGATGCAATAGTGGGGAGCAACGGATTCATTCCTTGTGAGCGTGTCTTGTCTTGTTTTCGGAGGGATTGGGCCACGGACGCACGATACACGATAAAGGGTGCGCTAGTGAGGGTGAATCCTGCCGTTGTTTACTTACCCATCTGTGTCTGCGAGTCGGGGAGAATGAAGCATATGTACCGAATCAACGTGCTGTTTTGTTGCGACTGAGTCGACCTGAAATTAGGCGAGGGTCAAGCAGCTGATTGGCCGTTTTTCGGTGCCCTGAAGCCCTTAGAGCGAGAGCATGGATGAGATAAGGCAAACAGCTGTTACCGATAGGCCTATAATATTTTGAAACCCAAGATTTTGATGCTTACTATAGAATAAGACCATCTTGTTTTGTAAACGTGAGGTTACGTACTTACTTGTCAGGTCTTCACGGATTCTTGGTCTGCTCTAGAAGTCTTTGATATCGCACATGATCTAGCCAACTTCAACGAATCGCTCTATCCTTGTTTCGACCTCAAAAGACCTTAGGAGCTGGGTTGTTTGGTGTCATTTTCAAGACATGACCAGCATATCGAAGACACAATGATGAGGTCACTGTTTAGCACGTAGAGAGCAATAATACGGCAATGAGTAATCATAACCTCACTTTTATTTTTTTCCCCCAAAAAAGATAAATTACTGCTCTGACGACTCATCAAACAATACTAAAATTTCGTTTAAAACGCACTTAAAGCAACACTTTAAAATTTGATATAAGTAATAGCAATTCATTAGACGAATCGTCCATGGTGCCAGCGCTGTCAGAGCAACACAAAAAGTAGCAAAAAAGTGCGTCCAACGCAAAAAAAAACCGGCCACCGTATTTTGAATTTGGTTCTGCTTCGTTCCGCTGGGTGTTCCTGTGAAACCGATAGTGAAGGCATTTAGTGGCTGTGGATGTGGAAAAATCAACCCACCTTCACCCGCATCCACTCACCCATCTCCACCGACAAGAGCTGTCCCGAGTGTAGCTGATAATTTAATTAGAAAATTAATTAAATTTCAATTTTATTTATTTCATTTTAAACTGTGTTCCGGAGAGTACAGGGAAAGTTCGTTTTTTTTCCGTAGTTGTTGTATCCCAATGTGTACCCTGCTCTGTTGCGCTCGATGGTGTGTGTGTGATGCTGGTGTTTGGTAGGTTCCCGATGGCTGCCTGATGTCCACGTGCTGCTCTGCTGTGTATCTAAAAGTTGGTAGCATCTATCGCTTGTTTTCTCTCTCACACACACACTCTCTCTCTCTATGTTGTGGGAAAGCTGAAGTGGAAAATAGGGGACCGGAAACCGGGAAGAGCTGATAGCATTTAGTTAAACAGCACAACAGCAAATGTAAGAGTATTCGCTTCGATTAAAACACTGTAGCAACAAGCAACGAGCGCAAGTGATTGAGCAAGTGTTACGAGCAGCGTGGCGCAGGAATGGGGAAATCCGGGCAGCATCCTTCCAACAGGATTCATTTAGAACTCAAGTAGTCGATACTTGCAAGCTTGGTTGGCTGCTGTACCCTACAGTGGACTCTTGTTTACTGGGATACAAAATTCTAGCTTACTGTTTTTAATTAAAATACTTTATATCTTACCCAAAATACAATTTCCACTCAAAAAAGGGATCAAAGTTTTATATTTATACGCAACTTTGAAACATTTTCTACAATTTTTTAACTACTTTCATGGATGTTTTGATAATTTTATACCATAAAACTTTCGTTTAAATGTTTTATTGACACGATAAAAAGACGAACAAGAGTGTCGTTTTCCCATATCGAGCGTGTCCCTCCAATCATTGATTACCAACCCACACCAACTCGCCTTGTTTACCTTTATTCAGTTTTCCATTCGAGCAAAATAGAGTGAAACAGGCTGCAGGAGGTACGATAGTAAGTCAAAAACAACAGGCACTGGAATGAGTCCGATATAAATTAAATTAAATTAAATGTGTTTCGCCAGTGCATCAAACTCTCCCACAACGACTTCGACTACAGCTACCACTACTCAACCCTAGCTGATGGGAAGACGAATGGACCACATAGGAGTGGAGATACCTTCATCCCTTTAAAACTACTTTTTTCTTGTCTCGGAGCACTCTCGCCCTCGTCTAGTCCATTCGTTTCGCAAAGGATCTTAGCTCTAAGCACACGCAAATAATAAATAACATTTGATCAGAATCCATTCCATTGTATCTCTTCGACTCCTCTGCTGTGTGCTGCAGGTCAGGGTGTGGACTGAGAACCGAACCGGAAGGCTAAGAGTCGTTTAGTAAATTTCTCCCTTTTGCCACACACGCACACATACACCCGTGTACGTGTGTAATAGCTCGATTAAGCAAAGTGCTGCACAGAGTTGCTACAGCCGAAGGATATGGACAACGTGTTGAAAGCTTACGCCGGTGAAGCAAACGGTGAGGGACAACCCAACGAGGAACTGAGATGGAGTGAATTGTTACAAAAACGAACAGAGCAAAACACGGTGAACGAGAACCCGGAAGGAGGAAGGCACGGGCGATACAGAACGAAGTGAAAATTGCTTTTGGGCCACTTCAAATCGAAAGCTTTTCATCGAAGTTTCCCCATCTCCACCGACAACGATGCCGCTGGAGAGCGATGAGATGTATCGCGGTGGGGTCCGGGTTTGGCAGGATAGACCTGCCTCATTAAGCTACTCAAGTGGGAAATCCTAGCATCCGTAATCCTTGCCTCGGAGCTGGTGCTCCGGTCTACCGGCAGCAGGTTTGCAGTGGAAGATTGCTTTCTTCTAGTGGATTGGAAGCTTTTTCCAAGATTTCTTGGCCAGTGTCTAGTTTAATTGATTTTGTCCCCACCTCCAACCTGCAACTGCAAGTCCTCCCGCCCGAAGTCGTCGTGGTCGTCGTGTCCTGTTGGCCGTAATCTCATCATATCCCTTCAGCAAATATTACCAATTGTAGCAAAAGCCTTGCAGTTGTGTGGCCTGAGCTTCGGTAAACTTACTCGATTATAAGCAATCTCAGCAACTGGTTGGTTGGGGGTTGGGCCTTCCGGATTGCAACATTAGATTTCCCAACGAACCAGCAATCTTCGGAATCCGTCGAACAGGCTTCAAGCGAAGCATTTGTTTTTAAGCTGATTTTGACGGCTGAAGCTGAAGTTGAACAAATTCTGAGAAGTTCTGTGCCCAACGTTTTTTTTTGTGAAGTGCGGTTAATTAAAACTGATACATTATCGACGGATTTCGATTCGAAAATTGATAACGAGTTTATGATCTTAGAATTCACCAGTTTTAATTTGCCCTTCCAGGATGCTCTGCCAAGATTCTCAAAAGACTATATCAAAGCAATCAATTTAAATCCACATTAAAGCACCCGTTTAAAGAGCGATCGGCTAGCTTTAATAGTGCAATTGACCATGCAACTTGTCACCCTTTTGCAACCTCTCTCACAACTCCCTCAAGCCCCCGATGATTGTATCGTTGGGTTCGTTTGGATTTTATCCCAAGCATACGAATCCGTTTATCACTGCTCCGACATCTCCTGTAACCTCGCTGTCCTCAGCAAAACTTGCTCCAACTTGCTTCATGAGTGGGTGACCTCCTGGGTGGACTTACGAAGGTGATACCATAGCGTCGGAATAATGTGACGTTAATTAAGTTTTGCTTGATTAAAAATGTATGTAAATATCGGTTTAATTACTTGTGCTTGTGCATTATTTGCTTCCCCTTTCTGTTCCGGTTCCGGTCATGTCTTCTTGAGGAATGTGGTGTCATTAACTCTTGAAGGGACTATTCAAGACATCTTCACCAGCATTATACTTCTCTTGATTGCACATCAATTTTATTCCAATTAATGCTTTGTGACATCTTCTTGATATTATTTCTTGTAACTCCTTTTTAAGTTGCCTGTTAATGTTATTTAAGAAAACATTTTCCATAATATTTTTTTAAGTCTTAAACACCTTCTCGTTGACATTCAACATAAACTCCTCACTGTCCACCGCATCATACCTCAAGGTCTCTACCTGGTCCCATCGAGAAATCCCTTGCTGCATCCATCGGCTTTTGTTTATGCAACCGTTGATTTATGTGATTGGTTTTGTGTTGACTGCTGAGCTAAACGATTGCCGAGTGCCGCCGACAGCGTTAAGGGGGACGGATGGAGTGTGCAATCGGCCGAGACCTGATTGGCTTTAATGTTTGATTATTTGCTCGCTACGCTCGAAGGTAAACAAACAAATATTGCTATCAGATCGAGTAATTAAGCGTGTGATTGAGCCAATGTGTGCTGGTGGACGGTCGGTCATTGGTTTGATCAAATGAAGGGTTTTCTTGACGATTTGCCTGTGTTTTTTAATTGGTAATTAGTCGTGTGAATACAATTATTTTATTAAACGATGGAAATTGTTTCAGTTAATCCGGATTATAGGTGTTTTTATTTATGAACACAACTCTTGAAGTGTTTCTTCTGACCAGAGGTAACTCTTGAGCATGAGTCCTCTTGAGCCTGAGCTATTCTCATCACAAAGTGAGCTATTCTCATCACAATTTAGACAGCTTCAAGTACCGGATATCAGAAAAAACTGTTGATGCTTCTCGACCGAATTTTCGTTTTTCAATCGAAAAAATCTGTCTTACATCAATCTCGCCGCCTACAACGAGGAAGGTTAAAAATTCGACAACCAAAAACCTCCCACAGAAAGAGGTCAAAACAACCATACGGTCTGCGAGGTACGGGGAAAAGGGTTTTCTTGTTTTAATTCACCTATTTGTGGAACAATTTTCTCCGAAGCAAAACGGAAACACACAAAAAAAATGTTGATAGAACCTTTCCCGTAGCTTAGACACATTCCTAGAGCCACGAGAGACGAGAGCGTAAAAGCGATCAGTTTAATGTCAGCAGAACCGCTGTCCCTGGCGAGCGGTTGGAGTTGGGCATCAAGTGGTTCACAAAATCGGTTTCTATTCGCCACTCACGGTGGCCAGTTTCACGAACGAATCATCATCGCCCGAGGGGAAAGGGGGGTTGCCGAGTGGCAACCAAAGCCCGCATTGTGAATATGAAGAAACTAATATAAATTATTCAATCGTGCTTCTTCTGGTGCCTCCACACAGTGCACAGACACCTTCGCCCGTGCCAGTTTTCGGAGCGAAGAATTGGAAATATGAACACATTTCAATTTCGAAACTCCATTAAAATGTCAATCAAACAAAAAAAATAAAAGATGAGTCGAGTGAGACGAGCGAGAGCGCACGGAGAGACCTGGTTCGATCGCTTCACACCGTTTCGAATTGAGGGATTGCTCGAGTTCGGGAGGAAGTTTTGTTCGGGCAGGAAAGCAGGCGCAGATGGAATAAATGTACTTATTTATCGGATGGATTCTCCTGCTTGTTTCGGTTTGTGTGTGTGTGTGTGTGTTTTGGTTCCTTGTTTCGGTTGACTCAGTTTCCTGGACAATTGTTGGTTAAAAACCCTTTGTAGAAGACTATGCAAAAGTGAGATGGGGCAGACAGAAATGCAAAAGAAATGCACAGAACTCTTGATGGGTTTTAGGTGTTTTTTTTTTTCGGGGAGCGATTTCCTGATGGATAGAACAGGTTTCTGGTTAATGTTTCTCGCTGACTATATAGACATACGTGTGGCCATCATGAAATGGCAGTTTTCCATCCATCCGGTTGGATGGCATGTGATAATCAGCGACCAACGGCGATGTTGATGAAGGTGAAACAGGTTCAACTCACCAACTCACATTATAAATTTAATGCAGCTCCCTGCATTTGCATACCACCCTCTCCATTCTCCAAGGGTGGTGAAAGTGGACGTTCAAATATTAGAATAAATTAGCCTGCCCGACGCTGGAACCGTTTCACACCGTCTAATTGCTGCAAATGGATGCGATTGTAAGATAAGGTCCGAAGCTAAGGGAAGTGCGTAGCGCTGGACTGAATAATGGACGAAACCGTCACAATATTAGATCATCTCTAACGCCACTCTGAAATGGAAGGTTTCGGGTAATGGACGTTGATACTTGACCTCTTATTAGTATCTCTTTTTCACTTCACTTCATGGTAGGATAATGTTAATATTCTCACCATTTGATCCCTCAATTTCTTTGAGTCTATTTTAGCGGTTGGAATGTTAAGTGATGAAATACCCGTCCCAACATATCTGACGTTTTGATGCGCCAAGAACGCCGCCGCCGAACCAATAGAGTGCCCTGCCCAGCGACACTAGCCTGATTAAAAGCTAGAGGACACTGAGCGTCACTGTGTACCCGGACGGCGTACGTTGCCGATATCCGTTCCCATGCTGGGCCGGAGGAATGTCAAGCATCTTAATAGAGCTCAAATCGTTTCGCGATGTGGTGCTGGGCCCGGTGCCAAAAAACGTGACACTTGGCAACGAGCACGGTATCGCGCGCATACACCAACCACCGTAAACCCACCTCCAGTCTATTTACCTTCATTAAGTTTTGAGAAGGTGGGAATGTCCCGGACGTCAGCGTTTGACAGAACAATGGTAAAGCGAACCGGGAAGGGCCAACGAGATAGGTGTGAGTGTGTGTTTGGTAAAAAAAGGGTAAAATTGAAGCCCTCAAATGAGGTCAATCGTTAGAGGTGGTGTGTGTGTGTGTCAAGTTTGTTCACGCTACAACGATTTGACATTTGATCTCGCCCGGTTCGGCTGCAATGTGCTAAACGAGTGTGAGATACAGCAAAAGAATAGATGTTTATCTTAAAATTAGACACGTTCGTTCCGGGATTATAGGCGAGGAGTAAAGAATTGAGGTTGTTTTTATAGTTTTTTTGTAAATATAGAGGTATCTAGGTTAAAAAACAAGCTACTTACTTGCGTCTTTTGATTGAACACCTGTCAGATTCATCAGTTTTCCTGCTTCATCGTTTTAGTGCATATTGTCATATGAAGGCGTTATTGTGTGTCAAGTGACAGAAGCCCTAAATTGTTGGGATCTCAAGGTTGTTATGCGTAAAAGTTAGGAAGTATATTGCTAGTTTCGCTCTCACATCCGACAGTGTTTTAATCAGCAATGAGATTGTTTAATTCATGTGGACAGCGTTGGGAGAATAGTTTGGATTGTGTGCAAGTAGAAGACGCCCTCATTAAAGGCCAGTAAGTGTGTTCTTTTTACAAGAAATAGACTAAAAATGTTTTTTAAATAGCTCTCTTAGTATCAGTAATTGCAATCTTCGCAATCTGAAATCATAATTGTTGTCCATTTTATGTCTCCCAGCTCAGATATTCAAGAATCATGAGAAGCGGTTGGAATCAAATTCTGTTTGCTCAACCGGAAACATTCAATTGGCACCAATTAAATCCAGCAAAGGTGACCAACTATCATTGAGCAATTTCAAGGTTTCCCAGGATCCAGACTTCAAGGTGACATAAGAAGTCTGTCTGCCCTACGAACAGAGGACACAATCATGGGCAGCAATTAAGGTCATGTACTTTATAATTTGCCCGATAATTGCAACCCTTTTCAATTGTTTCAACTAGATAAGGGAAATCAGACTGATAGTTTCAAATTTGTTATTTCCTGCTAAAGAAACAAGCATTTAAGATCCGGCAAGAGACCGAACAAAACCTGGTTGTGGTCCAAACTTCCTCCACAATTGGCTTAAACCGGGCACCCTTTGGTACTCGTTTTGAACGGGCGAAGTTTCCTTAGGCATACCCATTCCCGGCACAGCTTCTCGCTCCCGGCTTCCACCGTTCCTTCCCCACCGGAGGTTGTCATTTCGTTAAGGTAATAATCACCTCAGGTGGATTAATCACGGGAGAATAAATAAATAAGGGGGCTCAATTTATTAAGTGTCAGTAAGTGGTTCATTAGTGAATGGAATCGAAACGGCATCGTGGCCTGCGATAGGAGAGAGAGAGAGAGAGAGACAGGAGCAGAAGGAGAAGTAGTCAAACACTTGGGGAAAGCCACTCGAGGCAACCGATCGCCGGCCGAGGCTGGATTTGGTGGTCGTTGCCGAGCGAGAGGGCTTTTTGCGCAATTGAAGTGGATACGCGCGAGGTTAAGTGGCTGACGATGGGCCGGCCGGCACACACCAACCAAAAAAACCTAACCTCAAAAGACACGCGGACTCTCTCACACACACGCACACGGAACTGTCTTCAATCGGTGGTGGCTTCAATGCAAATGGGGTACGTTTCTCCAGGTTCCGACGAACGGCGAATGGCGAAAGTAATGAAGAAATTAAAGTTTTCCTTCCGCGCGCCGCTCGGGTCTCATAACGCGAAATATGATTTCGCCGAGCCGAGAGAAGGCGTTGCCGTAAATCAATTATGATGAACGGCGCACCGTTGCCGAATTGCAGTACGGCAGGCACACTGAGCACAGACACCAACGCTGGGCCGTCCCGTTGCCCAACGTACCAATAATGATAAATTATGGGACGGTGTGGCTCCCTTGATGTTTGTTATGCTCTCCCCCACTCGCCGATCGGTGGCCGGGTGTTGGACGGAGGAGTGTATGAGCATATGTCCGACCTGTGGAGCGAGCGTGCGGAGGTGCCACAGTTAACGAACTCTGCCGGTGATGATGATCAAGATTACGATCACGATGAAGGTGGCGATGATAATGTTGGTTTTTGTTGCCGGTCTTCTGAAGGTTTGGTTTTTCTGTTCGATTTGAAATAGGACAATTTTACGCGCGTGTGTGTGTATAAGAAGACGCAGAAGGAAATCTAAACAATCGCAAAACGATCGTGAACATGGTTGTGTCGTTTTTTTTGCTCGCTCGATCGTTTGATATTCTTGTGCAGTTATGGCTAAATGGCAATAACAGGAGGAGAACGAAGTGTCGGATATAGTTAGCGACAGCGTGCGGGTGCTAATTTTCCTAACGAACCAGTCACCAGTCAAGACGATCACCGTGATCTGTCAGATACAAAAACAGAGAGGAGTACGATCGATTATGTGGGTTTTGGTTTTGCTCGAATCAGTTGAGTTTATAGCTAGACATGACGTGCTACTTGTTTCTTTTTAAATTATTTCTACTTTCTTACTCACTATTCTCTTATTTTATCTCATTTATTTATTGTTTTGTTTAGTTTATGATTTCTTTTTAGACAGATTTGTTATGATTTCTTTTTTTTTACTATGTTTTATATCTCTTTAGTATTATCTTAGTGTTATTTTATCAATTCTTCTCTGTTATTCTATTTATATAGTTTTCTTTTGTTATATCTTAGTTATTTACCATCTTTATGTAAAGTACCACTCCTGTATTTATTTCTCTAAATTTTTCCATTATACTGCATCGTCTTTGAAACATTAAAATAACTCTCCTATTTTTCTACAATAATCTATCTAAAGTTAGACGATCATCATGATCTAGTCATGATCAAAAGTAAACAGAGATCATTTTATTGCTTTTCTTATTCTACAACGACTTAGCTCGCTATTGTACTTATCTGTTACTATTTTTATTTTATTTCTCACTTATTAACCTACCAAACGTAATTTCTTAGTTTTGTTCGACTTATTAGACTCTTTTGTCACTATTTTATGTTTTTCTTCTTTCTTCATGTCATTGGCTCGATCAAGTTTTCCTCTTTATTTATATTTGTTTGGAGTTTCTCATCTCTTTCTTTCCTTTATTACGAAATAATCAATAAGTTTTTACTATTTTCCTTCTTTTAAGCCATTTAACTGTTTTACTTGATTTCCTGTAACTTATGCATTTTAAAATAAAAGCCACTTACAATTTTATCAACCGAGTGACCTCACCAGACACTCACATTTCGAAGCGTAACGTGTTGAAGAAGACTACATCCATGCACAAAAACAATTCAACCAACGTACTAAAAAAAAAAAGGATCGCAATTCACCGTACAACACCACTAATAAGGCCTTTAGCAGAGCAAATTATGAAAAATTAATCATCGATAATGTACACACGTTACGTTACGTTACTTATAGTTCGTATCTCTGTATCTCTTCACTCTGTTCGCCTTGCTCGCCTTACACGCCTTTGCCTTCTGCTTGTCTGGGTTGTGCCTTTTTGTTTTTGTGCTGTGTGCGCCAGCCTACAACTGATTGAAACGTGCACTTTCTTAAATCGACCATTAATTAAACTAATGAACACCGAGAGCGAGAGAGCGCCCGAAAAACGTAATGACGGGTGGTTTTTTCGCTCTTTTCCTTTTTTTGTTGTTGTCTGCAATTAAAAGAATTTTTCCCGCTCGGTAAAACAGCGATCGGAGTTCCCCTGTGGTTGGATCGATCGATTCCGAAGCTGTGAGATTGGCAAGAAGAAAAACTGATCGAACCTCAAGCATCCCTTTTGTGTGAAGATGCACATTACAGAACACCGGCCAGCAGCACGAAACGAAAAACAGGGAACTATATAAACTAAGCAACATAAACAAACAGGCAAAGCGCATCGTTTGTTGGTCTCGTTTGCTCGTGCGAGCATCCCGGTGGATGTGTCCAACGCACTTCCGTCTTCTGGTGGTTGAATTTCCCACCATCACAGCTTTCCCCTCGCCTCTGTCTCGTGTGTCTGTCCGCTCCCGGTGACTAATTAAGATAATTAACGATTTAATTCCCCATTAAATGCGATCCAATTAACGATGGATTTATGGCGTTTCGATCGTTATGTGTTTTGGATCGTACCGATCATCTTCTTTCCATCGTGCCGGCGTGCGACAGAGGGGACTAAGGTGGAGGGGACTTTTCGGAAGTCCCGGCGGCAGTGGATCACCTATCGGCCGTCCCCCCGCGGTCGTCGCGCTCGTCTGTGTCGTGTGGGTTCGTCGTTTCTGCTCATTACCGGCCAAAAACTAAAATGATGCAGCAATTAGTCAACGATGGTTTAGTTGTTGCGGCGGCAGTGGATCACCTATCGGCCGTCCCCCCGCGGTCGTCGCGCTCGTCTGTGTCGTGTGGGTTCGTCGTTTCTGCTCATTACCGGCCAAAAACTAAAATGATGCAGCAATTAGTCAACGATGGTTTAGTTGTTGACTGTTTCGACTGTTTGTTTTTTGTAGCTTTGTTTGGAAAGTTTTTAGTAGTGTAGTTCCTGCCCGTGTAAGGGTGTGCATCGATGATGATGATGATGTTTCGTCCATTTAGCAACGCTGTGACGCTACGATTAGGAGTTTTGTTTTATTTTTCGGTAAGTGAACAACTAATTAAGGATAGGTATACGTCGGTGTATGAGGTTTGGCGATACCACCAGAGTTTAATTGGGTGGTCCTCCACAGTCCGGCAAGCCCCCGAGGTCAGTCATCACAACGTGTGTCCCCCGGCTGTCGGTTAATTGGAAGAATGAATAATGTCACTAGCTGCTCTTAATCGGTTCTCGGTATTGAAGGTTCTGTATGGACAAGTTTTACGGCAAATTGTTTCCTCTAGAATCAAGAACTTAGAAATCCTAGTTTATCTCACAAAATCCGCAAATTGTTGAATGCAATCTACGGGAAATGCTTCTCTTTCGATACTTCAACCCTGCTCGAACTTTTGGAGCACCGTATAATGGCCATCGAAACACATAGAGCGCTCCGGTGTTAATGCCGAACAATTGCTTCATACAGCTGCTTGACGTCATTGAGCATTACTAACGGCTAACCTGCCAGGATTGCTTTCCGCAGCAACACAAAAAAAAAAGAAAACATCCCGGAAGAAACATTCATCGACATCCATCATTCTGATTGAGTGGATTTATTACATGCATGGCGTAGAGGGCTTCCTACCTTCCTGCCAGCATTGTTCACTTACTCTCGCTTCCTTTTTTTTTCGCTCTCTACACGTTAGACCTCTTATCGCGCAATCCTCGAGCGAGGAAGGATATCGCGATTCTACCTCCACTGAATGTATGAAAATTTCATTTCCCTAGTCGCCCTTTTTCGATTTCTGGTCTCTCGACTCTCTGAAGTCTACCAGCCGGCTAGGTAGACCAGAAGTTCAACAGGAGTTTTCGCATTCTTCCTGCTTCAAGTCCAATTTCAATCGCAAATCGCTTGTCCAGAATCGGCTCGGCGTGGGCTCGCTTAGCTGAGATGTGGTTCAGGGAAGGGCGGAGTAGGGAGTGAGCTTTCCTTCCAACCCGACACAATCGGGGAGAAAATTGGAAAATCAAAATTCTATTATCCACATCTCTTGGTTTCAGTTATGGGCGTTCGATTCTCTGACGATCCCAGGATTATGGGAACGAGCTGTGAAGTTGAAGATTTGATTGCTGTAAATTGTTTGTAGAGAAATATTTTTATGATAAGTGTTAAGAGTTAAACAGAATTTACATGAGTGAGTTAACGAGAATCCTGGAGCCTTGATAAACTGATGTATCCTTGGTCCTTGAATCTATCTACGCCTTCCATGCTTTTGCACGTGGGCTAATTATCTCCACAAAACCGGGGACAGTTATACTTTGCAAATGACGTTTCCTCCCGATCTTCTACCCTTTTCCCCCTTCTCTCCCTCACTCTCAATAAAGGATGAAGGTCTGGCGGTTGCCCTGCCACCAAGCGTTAGCAAGCGAACGTACATTTTTAATGTCCCGCTAATTAGGAACATTATTAATTAATTCATTGATATTCAGTACATGCGTTTAATGAAGAAGTTTTGCTTCGGATGGACGCGAACCACCCTGGACCACCGGGGCGTACCTATGCACGCACTCACAAACAGCCACACAAAAGCCGGTTGTCTTTCGCTGACGAATGGCAGCCACGGCATCTCACGGCATGCGGTTTTTCCCTTTGCAGAAATGGTGGTGTTGTCCCGCAGGGTTTCGTTGCAGCGCGCCGATGCACCCACCGAACGCTGCATTGCGGTGCATCCCACCGGAGCAATGTGCGATCGACACGGACGGGCGAAATGAAAAGTGATCCGGCTGAAGCGAAATGATGGAAGCACGGCTCGCTGCGAAAACAAAAGGCACCGAGCAGATCCAAGCAGATGAACGATATTGGCTGTTACAGAGAGAGAGCAAAAAAACTGCATCCACACACACACACACACACAAGCTCCCTGTTGCGAGACAAGGAACGGCACGGTGTCAAGGGCATTTTGCACATCAACTCCCTGCTCTTTCTCGATTCTCCCCGTTTCCCGAGCAGCGAGCAAGCAAATGGCAGCTTGTTACGAGCAAATGAAGACGCGCCCCCGGGGGCCAACCTGCAAAAGGCGGCCGCGAATTATTAATGAACTTATCATTCTTGTTTTCAATTAAACACGGATTCCACCATCTGCTGTTGCGTCTCTCGGCCTTTTTTTCATCCCCTTAGAAGGCCTCTCTTTCTCTCGCTTGGGTACAGGTGAACGCGTTTTGCACAAATTGCATTGCCAGTGCATCGATGATGGAGAGCAGTTTTGATGCAACAACTGGCTGGCTGGAGAGGATTGAGTGTTGAAGCATTTGTTGCTCGGCTTTTTTGTTTGTGTTACGTGCGCGCTTCTTTTGGTCTTGAATCTGATGGCTGAGCTAATCAATCAATCGAGGTTGGTCTGATTGGAGAAGATGGATAGGATTTTGGAAATGGTGTTGAGAGTTGCTTGAGTATGCGAAGGAAAGCTAAGTGAAAGGTAAACAGATTCTTCAGCAGAGTAAAGTGAGCTGTTTGTACAGTATTGCTAGGTCTTCTCCTTTCCTGTACGGCAATACAAGAAGTCCTGATATTCCCTGTAGTGCGCCGACGAGATGTGTCGAGATGGTCGCATCAATCCTATGTTGAAAAACCTTTACGATCTGGGTTGTCTGGTACCATTCTTATGACATGTCCAGTCTTTTGAAGGCTAAGACGAGAGGAGTGTCCTGAGTACCCTCAGTAACGACGCCGGTCTTCAAACGTCAGGACTGACTATCCAGCTTCGGATTGAAATCAAGTCATAGAATCCTAGAAATAGTAGACCAAGACCTACTGAGACTGTAGAGTGAAAGAAGAAGAAGAAGTGTCCTCAGACCTTACTCTAGCCTGACGTCAACATCTATGTATTTGAGATATACTGACTTCGATCCCCGGAAAGGTGAAGTTGTGGAGGACTTGAAAGAAGTCAAATAATCTTCATTACCCCGTCGATCGGTGTTTGTTTTTTGGCGATCGTCTAGTTTATCTTCAACCTGAAGTTTTGTAAGACGGCAGGACTCACTATCCGGTGTAGTGAAGTCAAGTAAACCAGAAACGGCAGATAAAGACAGCTCGAAGTTGAAGAGTCACAAAACAATAGGAAAATGAAGAACAAAAAGGTGTTTTGTGGGGCCTTCTTTCCTTTGGTAAGCGACATGAGAAGACCACAAACCAATGTCCAACAGATCAAGCTCCCAAGGTCTCCGTAAGTTCCACCTGGAAGTCTCAGCTGTCCCAAGTGGAATGTAGCGCTAAGTTCCAGCACTAGGAAAATGCTAAGAATTTTGAAATTTTAGATATCCATCGCTTCTAAAATCCCGAATTCGCAAAGTTCTAATTATTATTAGGAATCTTCTGTAATGCAACACTTAGAACGTGTGGGTTCGTCGTTTCTGCTCATTACCGGCCAAAAACTAAAATGATGCAGCAATTAGTCAACGATGGTTTAGTTGTTGACTGTTTCGACTGTTTGTTTTTTGTAGCTTTGTTTGGAAAGTTTTTAGTAGTGTAGTTCCTGCCCGTGTAAGGGTGTGCATCGATGATGATGATGATGTTTCGTCCATTTAGCAACGCTGTGACGCTACGATTAGGAGTTTTGTTTTATTTTTCGGTAAGTGAACAACTAATTAAGGATAGGTATACGTCGGTGTATGAGGTTCGGCGATACCACCAGAGTTTAATTGGGTGGTCCTCCACAGTCCGGCAAGCCCCCGAGGTCAGTCATCACAACGTGTGTCCCCCGGCTGTCGGTTAATTGGAAGAATGAATAATGTCACTTGCTGCTTTTAATCGGTTCTCGGTATTGAAGGTTCTGTTCTGTATGGATAAGTTTTACGGCAAATTCTTTCCTCTAGAAGCAAGAACTCAGAAATCCCAGTTTAGCTAACAAAATCCGCAAATTTTTGAATGCAATCGACGGGAAATGCTTCTCTTTCGATACTTCAACCCTGCTCGAACTTTTGGAGCACCGTATAATGGCCATCGAAACACATAGAGCGCTCCGGTGTTAATGCCGAACAATTGCTTCATACAGCTGCTTGACGTCATTGAGCATTACTAACGGCTAACCTGCCAGGATTGCTTTCCGCAGCAACACAAAAAAAAAAGAAAACATCCCGGAAGAAACATTCATCGACATCCATCATTCTGATTGAGTGGATTTATTACATGCATGGCGTAGAGGGCTTCCTACCTTCCTGCCAGCATTGTTCACTTACTCTCGCTTCCTTTTTTTTTCGCTCTCTACACGTTAGACCTCTTATCGCGCAATCCTCGAGCGAGGAAGGATATCGCGATTCTACCTCCACTGAATGTATGAAAATTTCATTTCCCTAGTCGCCCTTTTTCGATTTCTGGTCTCTCGACTCTCTGAAGTCTACCAGCCGGCTAGGTAGACCAGAAGTTCAACAGGAGTTTTCGCATTCTTCCTGCTTCAAGTCCAATTTCAATCGCAAATCGCTTGTCCAGAATCGGCTCGGCGTGGGCTCGCTTAGCTGAGATGTGGTTCAGGGAAGGGCGGAGTAGGGAGTGAGCTTTCCTTCCAACCCGACACAATCGGGGAGAAAATTGGAAAATCAAAATTCTATTATCCACATCTCTTGGTTTCAGTTATGGGCGTTCGATTCTCTGACGATCCCAGGATTATGGGAACGAGCTGTGAAGTTGAAGATTTGATTGCTGTAAATTGTTTGTAGAGAAATATTTTTATGATAAGTGTTAAGAGTTAAACAGAATTTACATGAGTGAGTTAACGAGAATCCTGGAGCCTTGATAAACTGATGTGTCCTTGGTCCTTGAATCTATTTCTGCATAATGAAGCAACTACGCCTTCCGTGCTTTTGCACGTGGGCTAATTATCTCCACAAAACCGGGGACAGTTATACTTTGCAAATGACGTTTCCTCCCGATCTTCTACCCTTTTCCCCCTTCTCTCCCTCACTCTCAATAAAGGATGAAGGTCTGGCGGTTGCCCTGCCACCAAGCGTTAGCAAGCGAACGTACATTTTTAATGTCCCGCTAATTAGGAACATTATTAATTAATTCATTGATATTCAGTACATGCGTTTAATGAAGAAGTTTTGCTTCGGATGGACGCGAACCACCCCGAACCACCGTGGTGCCGTACCTATGCACGCACTCACAAACAGCCACACAAAAGCCGGTTGTCTTTCGCTGACGAATGGCAGCCACGGCATCTCACGGCATGCGGTTTTTCCCTTTGCAGAAATGGTGGTGTTGTCCCGCAGGGTTTCGTTGCAGCGCGCCGATGCACCCACCGAACGCTGCATTGCGGTGCATCCCACCGGAGCAATGTGCGATCGACACGGACGGGCGAAATGAAAAGTGATCCGGCTGAAGCGAAATGATGGAAGCACGGCTCGCTGCGAAAACAAAAGGCACCGAGCAGATCCAAGCAGATGAACGATATTGGCTGTTACAGAGAGAGAGCAAAAAAACTGCATCCACACACACACACACACACAAGCTCCCTGTTGCGAGACAAGGAACGGCACGGTGTCAAGGGCATTTTGCACATCAACTCCCTGCTCTTTCTCGATTCTCCCCGTTTCCCGAGCAGCGAGCAAGCAAATGGCAGCTTGTTACGAGCAAATGAAGACGCGCCCCCGGGGGCCAACCTGCAAAAGGCGGCCGCGAATTATTAATGAACTTATCATTCTTGTTTTCAATTAAACACGGATTCCACCATCTGCTGTTGCGTCTCTCGGCCTTTTTTTCATCCCCTTAGAAGGCCTCTCTTTCTCTCGCTTGGGTACAGGTGAACGCGTTTTGCACAAATTGCATTGCCAGTGCATCGATGATGGAGAGCAGTTTTGATGCAACAACTGGCTGGCTGGAGAGGATTGAGTGTTGAAGCATTTGTTGCTCGGCTTTTTTGTTTGTGTTACGTGCGCGCTTCTTTTGGTCTTGAATCTGATGGCTGAGCTAATCAATCAATCGAGGTTGGTCTGATTGGAGAAGATGGATAGGATTTTGGAAATGGTGTTGAGAGTTGCTTGAGTATGCGAAGGAAAGCTAAGTGAAAGGTAAACAGATTGTTCAGCAGAGTAAAGTGAGCTGTTTGTACAGTATTGCTAGGTCTTCTCCTTTCCTGTACGGCAATACAAGAAGTCCTGATATTCCCTGTAGTGCGCCGACGAGATGTGTCGAGATGGTCGCATCAATCCTATGTTGAAAAACCTTTACGATCTGGGTTGTCTGGTACCATTCTTATGACATGTCCAGTCTTTTGAAGGCTAAGACGAGAGGAGTGTCCTGAGTACCCTCAGTAACGACGCCGGTCTTCAAACGTCAGGACTGACTATCCAGCTTCGGATTGAAATCAAGTCATAGAATCCTAGAAATAGTAGACCAAGACCTACTGAGA